>SKCR01047465.1:0-34314 GCA_019454045.1 Zanthoxylum bungeanum
GAAAAAGAGCAATCAAAATTGAGTCAACAACTTGCAACCGACATGAACTAAACCATTTTGTACTACTAAATTTGGAGTACTTTAGTAACAAGTCCAATCATATGACCATCCAGATTGACAACAGCACCACCACTACCACCAGGATGGACACTTGTCTCGAGCATAAATGAATATGTTGATTCCTTTTAAGAGTGGATTTACTATATGAGGGCAAGTTTGCTTTTACTACTTTTGCTAACAACCCAGAGCTAACAGAGGGGGAAGGCCTGGTTGAAAGAACAAGAGGCTTAATCCACAGTAAATGTTCATAATCGACCAAATTTCGATGATGGTTTATTTCTGCAGAACATCCCTACAATAAGGACATTTAAGAACATCCCATGATAAGACTGATTCAGCAAATTTCTATAACTGGATAAGCAGTGTATCTTAACCTTGGAGGATGAAAATTTAATTGGAGTTCAGTTTATAGGTCAAACAAGATAAAAATCTCATTAACACACAATACATTTATATTAATTATTGATAAATATTGATTATGAATTTTTAAAAAAAATTAATAATTTCAAATTTTAAATACAAAAAAATATTTAATTAGCATACTTATTATTATTTATTCCAAATAAAAAGCCATCAATGATACCCATTTACAGATTAACAAACCCATCTGAAATTGACCCTCAAGAGCTGAGAAAACTCTTCATAAACTGCAAACATTCGTTCCTTTTCCTTCATTCTGAGTCTTCGTAGGCTTTCTCCTTGGAAAATTTAAATTCTAGCCGCAGACATTTTATTCTTCCTTGGTGCAATCATACCTCAGCCCTGGGATTGGAATGTCACACAACTCTTTTAAGAAGCATCTCTTGCTGAAATTAGAGCAAAGCTTCAGATTGCTTATAAGCAAACAGGAGTTTTATCTTCTCAATGGGTTGCATGGGCTATTAATCCCATAGGACAAGGCATAGTTGGTTCACAGGCACTTGTTGCCTAACGCCAAGCTGTTGGGAAAATTAAAGCTTATAAATCACCAATCACTCAATATAAAACAGCTTTGGAAGAGGGAAATCTGGCTTTCGATGTCTCCGATTTAACAGCAACATATGCAAATAATGAGATGATCATTTTTGCTACCTTGGGACTTAAGTATAAAACCAATTTTCAGCAGAGAGAAAAATTGAGAGCAATTTTTCTTAACGTGAGCAACTTGAAAAATTTTCATTTTCATAGAACCGAGAGGTTGAGATTCCGAGCAATAATTTTGTGGTGGGTGTGAGCATATCAATTAGTTTTGTGTAAAATCGATTGAAACAATATTTTCTGGGTTTGTTTTATCCCGCGGCGGGTTGACATACTGTTAGCACAAATTTCGGGCAGTACTGCGAAACGTCTTTAAGAGAGCGACCTAATCCGTGACTAAAGCCAACTATAATTTCATATTCCTGGTGAATAGTAATATTTTTCTTATTTGTGTAATTTATTCTAATAATTTTAAGATGGTATTGATGTGCCATATTTACTTATGATATATTTGTTACTGTTCTTATGGTACAATTATAACTAAATTAGGTATGAAATGGATTTTAAGGGAATTGATAGGTTTGTGAGGAAGTTGGCTTTAATAGATTTTGTATCTTGAGTCTTGACAACCTATAGTAGCACGTGGCGGGGTGAGAGATGTTTTCCTAAATATGTAGATTCATACATCCACTTATATATATATATATATATAGAGTCAGATTTTATATCGTCGGGTGCATCCGAAATATATGTGGATTTTTTAAATTTATACAGTGCATTCACACGATATAAAATACACACCAACCCGACCTGAGAATGATTATATATATATACACGCACATATAAAACATGGCGCATTGTGGTTTCATCTTCTTGCTCATTGTTCCAAACTTTGTCGAACCGAGAAGGATGATTCTTTGAAACGAGTTGTTTCATCGTGTTTTTCCTACAGAGGGATAATACAATCATATACTCAAACAGAGATCGCAGGTAGGTTTCAATTCTTATAGCATTGCCATGCTCTCTACGACACGTCGTTCCCTATAGTAGTGGGAAATACTCGTGTAGAATGGTCATGTTATAACTAGGAAAATAGTGGCCATTCTAGTGACTTGTAGCTTTATGTAAACAGAGAAATGATTTCCCGCCTTGTGCTTTAAATTAACTAATGGTTCGTGAAAAAACAAACTAAAACTCTCTGTTCTTCTTATTCCTTACCACTGAGAGTTTTCTGACTTGTTATTATTACAACGTGGATATTACGTAACTGTGTTTAATAGCTTTGTTAGACTATACTATATGATATTAATATATCGTACTGTTGACTTTGTTCCATTTTATTCTGAAACTTTGGAATTATTTAACTTCTAGTTATTGCTTAATCACTTAACGGTCTTTGTTTCAATCTGTGAGTGTTGTTTAGTTGAGTTGATAAAATCTCTTGTATTGAAAATAAGATATATATGGTTCGAATCTCGTTCACATGAGTGAAAGAAAATTAAAGTGTCTGTTGAGATTTCACCCTAAATCATTTGACAAATCAATCAATCAACAATCAAGAAACGAGATTTTTACCGTGGTTCGTCGGAAAGATTCCCGACTACATCCACGTTGAACTCCGGAATAGGGAGCTCGCTGCACTAATCAATTTCAAGATTACACACGGAATCTTGAATCCGTTTACAAATTGTAATTCCCCAAATCTCACAAAGAACCATAATCTCTAAAAGTGACAATCTCTCAAATTCCCAATTGAATATTACACTAACTTGGACTAGGAAATAGGCTTAACACTTAGCCAATTATTAAGGGAATACAAATAATGAAAAACTCTATCTAATACTCAACCTAAGTGCCCTTTATATAGGATGAGCAAATAAAGGTAATTGGGACAACGGCAAGGATTGCGCCATGTGTCCCTCATCCAACGGATGACAAGGGCTTCACATTTTACAATCTCCACCTTGAAGCCCAAAAACATTCATCACTCCCAATCATACACAAGGACACATAAAGGCCAAGATAGTACAGCAAACTCACCTACTCTCATCATCGTTCATGTCGGCTGCAAGGTCAGCCAACCCCCACATGCAACATCTTCATGCAGTGGGAGAGTTTGGCAGTAGTCACTATTTTTGTTCCCATGTCAGATGAGTTGTCTTTAGTTGGAACCTTCTTAATCTCAATCTTACCGCTTGAGATAATTTCCCGCACGAAATGATACTTCACATCCACATGCTTGGTTCTCTCATGATGTATTGGATTCTTGCTCAGATGGATTGCACTCTGACTGTCTGAATACACAACTGTCTTACCATGCAGCTGTTGTATTTCGGTTAAGTTACCCTGAAGCCAAATTGCTTCCTTGAACACATCAGTTATGGCTATATACTCCGCTTCGGTAGTTGAGAGTGTGACCAACGGTTGCAGGCTTGACTTCCAGCTGATGCAATTTCCACCAAGCGTGAAATAGTAAGTTGTAGTTGACTTTCTTGAGTCTCTGTCACCTGCAAAATCAGAATCAACATACCCTACCAAATCTAAAGAGTTAGATTTGTTAAAACATAAGCCATAATCAATAGTAGTATTCAAGTATCTTAACAACTATTGTAAAGCACTCCAGTGTGCTCCACCTGGATTAGACATAAACCTACTTAATAAAGATACAGCATAAGACAAGTCAGGTCTAGTACTAATCATGGCATACATCACAGAACCAATAGCATTTGCATAAGGTACATTTTCCATTTTTATCATCTCAGACCTATTAGTAGGACTTTGTGACTTAGACAAAATAAAGTGACTAGCAAGAGGTTGACTAACCGGCTTACAGCCACTCACTCCAAATCTAGATGCTACCTTTTGCAAATATGTGGACTGATGTATTTTAAGATAATTCTTACTTCTATCTCTATCAATGGTCATACCTAGGATTCTCTTTGCACTACCTAGGTCTTTCATGTCAAACTCACTGTTTAACTGCTTCTTAAGATTATTAATAGCATGCATTGATTCAGAGATAAGAAGCATGTCATCTACATACAATAACAAATACACAGGACATTTTTCATCAATCATGAAATAGAAGCAACTGTCATATTTACTCATTATGAATCCAATACTAAGCACAAAAGTATCAAATCTTTTATACCATTGCCTAGGTGATTGTTTAAGACCATATAAGGATTTATTAAACAGACAAACATACTCAGGGTGGTTTTTATCTATAAAACACGCAGGATGAGACATGTAAATTTTCTCTTCTAATTCCTCATGTAGAAAAGCAGTTTTTACATCTAATTGTTCCAATTCAAGATTATACTGCACTACTAGAGCTAACATCATTCTAATAGTTTTAAATTTAACTAGATGTGAGAAATTTTCATTATAGTCTATCTCTTCCCGTTGAGTAAATCCTTTTGCTACAAGTCTCGCTTTAAACCTAACAGGGTCACTAGGCAGTAGTCCTTCTTTGACCTTAAACAGCCACTTACACTCAACCAACTTCTGATTTTTAGGTTTAGGAACTAAAGTCCAAGTTTGGTTTTTCATAATAGAAGACATCTCCTCTTCCATAGCCGTTTCCCATTCAATTTTATGGGTGGAATTTAATGCCTCTCCTAAGCTAGCAGGCTCAACTCCACTAATTTCATGACTTGATATTAACGCACAGAAATACAAATCATTAGTTGAGTAATCATACCTGTTATGAGGCCTTACCTGCCTCCTACTTCTGTCTCTCGCTAGCTGGTAGTTGGCCAATGTGTCTTGTGGCGTTTCATCATGCTGCTCAGTTTGATCCAGTTGATCTACTGTGTCCTCTTCACTTTGTTCTTGTATATCTGCTACTTCATTTCTGTTTTCCTCTGGGTTATTCCTTCTGGGCTGAGTGTCCTCAGATGTCTCTGTGCCTGACATGTCACCAACTTGACCAGTGGTCCTTGATGTCCCTGGCTCCACCTGCATCTGAACTCCACCTGCAAGATCAAAATCTGCTAGATCCTTTTCTAAGGCACCTGCATTCTTGTTAGTAGATTTACATGGAAAACATAATTCATTGAATATGACATCCCGACTAACTATGATTTTGACTCCAGGTGATTCTCTTTCCCATAACCTATACCCCTTTGTCCCTTCTTGATATCCTAAGAAAACACATTTGATTGACCTAGGTTCAAGTTTACCTATAGACTGGTGAGCATAAGTTTCACTGCCAAACACTCTAAGGTGGGCAAGCTTCTGAGCCCTACCAGACCAGATTTCTTCTGGGGTCTTAAACTGAACGGAACTATTAGGGCTTAGGTTAATCAAATGAGTAGCAGTATTGAGGGCTTCACCCCAAAAGGCCCTCGGAAGTTCGGAAGAGAATAAAAGACATCTAATCTTTTCTAATCTATTCATCCTTTCCGCAACTCCATTCTATTGAGGGGTGTTTCTAACAGTCCTATATCTTAGGATACCCTCACTAGTACAGTATTGATCAAACTCAGTATTACAAAATTCTAAGCCATTATCAGTTCTTAAGACTTTTACTTTGTTACTAGTTTGATTTTCTACCAATACTTTCCATTCTTTAAATTTAGTCAAAGTTTCATCCTTTGATTTTAGTAAGAATGTCCATACCTTCCTACTGTAGTCATCAACAATAGAGAGGAAATATTTCTTACCCCCATGGGTCTGGACCTTTGCTGGTCCCCACAGATCACAATGTAGATACTCCAGACTCGCCTTTGACAAATGAATTCCAGTTGGGAAGCTCTGTCTGTGCTGTTTGCCCAACACACAGATCTCACAAAACTCAAGTGGCTTCAACTGGTCCTTTCCAAATTGTCCCTGCTTGCTGAGTACCTGCATTCCTTTCTGGCCTATGTGGCCAAGTCTCAAGTGCCATATATTAGTCATATCAACATTAGAAGTTAAAGCAGAAATGAGTTTATCCGAGAATACATGTTGGCCATTTAGAACATACAATTCATTTCTCTTTATACCAGTTAGGATCAGTTTCTTACCCTTAGATATGTGCATGTTCCCATTGTGGGCTTTATATGTAAAACCTAACTCATCTAGTGTTCCTAATGATATCAGGTTTCATTTCAGGTCAGGTACATATCCAACGTCAGTAAGAATCCTAACTTTACCATCATGAAGTTTAAGTGTCATGTCCCCAACTCCCTGTATCCTACAAGTATTGTCATTACCCATATACACCGTCCCTTGGTCAGAATTTCTAAAGTTGACAAACCAGTCCATATACGGACTCATGTGAAAGGAACACCCAGAGTCCAGAATCCATTCTCTACTAATGTGATCACTAGACACAGTCAATGCCTCAGATAGGCACATCGACCCCTTTTCGGCAGCCACAGTGGCGCTGCCTTCATTTTTCTGTTCCCTAATGAACTTATAACAATTCCTTTTAAGGTGTCCCATCTTTCCACAATGATAGCACTTTTTGTCACTATCCTTATTCTTATCATGTTTGTTCTTTTTCTTCCCTTTAGGTTCTTGGTTATTAGTCTGATGATTTTTCGGACCATTGTATTTCCTTTCATTCTTTCTTTCACGAATAAGTTCGCTCCTCCTCTCCTACTGGTTCTAAGTTCTAGCTCTCTAGCCCTTATACCAGATATCACCAAGTCTAGCCTAGGTACAACTCCTGTGTACTGTAGAGAGTTCTTAACGACACTATATTCATCAGGCAATGCATTTAATAGAATCATAGCTTCGCTAGAGTCTCCTAGGGCTTAGTCAGTTCCTTTAAGGATTTAAGTCATTTTCGTGAATTCGTCCAAATTATCATCAATCGACTTATTAGTATCCATCTTGTAATTAAACAAATTACCCTTTAAGAACACTAAATTTGGTGCAGAAATAACAGAGTATAAGGATTCGAGTTTACCCCAGAGTTGAATGGCAGTGTCCATTCCGTCAACCTTTCTGATGACCGAATCTCTAAAGTGAAGGAAAATCAGGTTGTAAGCCTCATCCAGGATTTCGTCATTCGTTTCCTTTTCCATCTTTGGCCACTTTTCTGGATCCGGTTCCAGTGCCAAAGCCACCTTATGGTGGGAAAGCAGAACCCTCATTTTCTTCTTCCATGTGGTGAAATCTCCTTTTCCGTCAAATATTCCAATGTTGAGTCTCATAGCCGACATTTTTTTTTCTTATAACGAAATCACCCAACAACACTTCCGCAATCACACACGACAATTGTCCTCGATAATTGCTCACCCAAAGATACAATACGGCAGCTCCCAATCTTTCAATGTGGCAACACCCACACAATAATCGGCAACACAGTGCCCAATCTACAAATCCAACAGAACTTAAATTTCCCAATTTCAACACACACAGAAATTTAATTTCCCAAAATCTGAAAATTAATTTCCAATTTGCAACCCAGAAATTTGACTTCCCAAAATTTCAGCTTCAATAGAATCACACCAGAGACAAACAGACCCTTTTACTTCCCTCGACAATTGAGTTCTTCTTAGAAAAACATAAGACTCTGTTTCAAACCTCCATCGGCAACGGTTTGGATTTGTTTGCTGTAGCCGGCGCTCTTTAGGAACCCTGTCTGTTTGGCTTGTTCTTGGAATCTACTTTTTTAGGGTTTTGATTCGGCAGTGGCTGAGGGGTATCTTGATCGGTTTTTGATCTTGGGTCCTGCAGTTCTTGATTTCTGATCTTCTTGTGTTTTTGGCTGTGAATCTTTTGTTTTTGATGAATTTAGTTGCCCTTTGTCGATCTTGGCCGTGACTTCTTGACCTTCTGGTGGGGCTTTGATCTTCTGTGAATCTTCAATTTTTGACTCGCGACGATGGCCTTTTGTCTTTCATTGATTTCTTCAAGTTTACAGATTCTTGATGCCCTTGGTCTTCTTTTGATGCCGTGACTTCAATTTTAGGGATCTTGATCTGCCAAGATTGATCGATGAATTTGGGATTTATCCTTCTGCCACCTGTCTCTCTTTTGATCGGTGATTTGCAAGCCTTTTGCAATCAGCAGCCCTGTCTTTGGGTTTTTCGGCCCACTGGATCTTTAATCAGCTCTGATACCAATTTGTTGAGATTTCACCCTAAATCATTTGACAAATCAATCAATCAATCAACAATCAAGAAACGAGATTTTTACCGTGGTTCACCGGAAAGATTCTCGACTACATCCACGTTGAACTCCGGAATAGGGAGTTCGCTGCACTAATCAATTTCAAGATTACACATGGAATCTTGAATCCGTTTAAAAATTATAATTCCCCAAATCTCACAAAGAACCCCTAATCTCTAAAAGTGACAATCTCTCAAGTTCCCAATTGAAGATTACACTAACTTGGACTAGGAAATAGGCTTAACACTTAGCCAATTATTAAGGGAATACAAATAATGAAAAACTCTATCTAATACTCAACCTAAGTGCCCTTTATATAGGATGAGCAAATAAAGGTAATTGGGACAACGGCAAGGATTGCGCCATGTGTCCCTCATCCAACGGATGACAAGGGCTGCATATTTTACAGTGTCATTAGAATAAACTATATATAAAAAATCAGTGCTTCAATCTTATTAACATTATCAAGATTAATTTGAATATGTCCTCTCAATATGAGTGTTTTTCTCTGAAAAGTCTCTATAAGTACAAGTCTTTTGAATCTTTAATGGCTCAGATTTTCGTCATTTTGTGATAAGTGTTTGTTTTTTCCTTCCCTTATGGGGGTCTTTCATCCTTCATAGAGAGGGTTGTGAAGTTAAACTTGTAGAGCAATGGAAAAAAGTTATTTTTTCTCTCTGGAGGTGCTTGTATAGGGGTTTTGATTAGGTCCAATTGTACAATTTTTCTGAGAACAGGGGGATACTGTCTACCAACACCCTTCATGGGGACACATGAGCTGATTAGAAAGTGCAAATAGATTTATTTGCAAGAGGAAAATGGAAACAATGGTACTTTGTTGGAAAGATGACGGACACCAGAAAAGTGATAATGACTGACAGGATGTTTAGTTGGTAAAATTATACTCAATATGGGAATAAACATAGAGGGTCTCAGAACAACAATTTATTCAAGTGTAGAACAAGGCGATTGAGGTCAAGATTGAAAGTATGGGAGAAAATGTCTTTCTTTTCAAATTTGCCACAGAAGCATACAAGAGGATTCTTCAAGGAGGAACTTGGCACTTTGACAGGGCTCTGATGGTGCTAGCTGAACCAGTTGGGATTGGTAATCTGAAAGAGCAAGTCTTCATGCACACTCTTTTTTTTTGGTGCAAATACATAATATTCCAATCATGTGCATGCATAATGTGTTTCTAAAAAATTATACCAATGATACCAATTAAAAAGAAAAATCTCAATGATTTCACTTGACTAAATATCATCTTAAGCATATTTCTTCCAAAGATTTGATACCAATTAAAATAACTCAATACATTTCATGATATCACTTTGTTAAATATCAAAAATCCATGTTTTCCATTATACCAATGGAAATTTATGTCAATATGCATACACTTCATTCAATCATGTTACATGATAAAAACATTTTTAATGCAAATCAATTAAGTATTCGCACACAAGAAATTTAACTCAATAAATTCAATGTGATACCAATTGATATGAAAAGGGTTTAAATGTATGATTTAGGCAGTTGATGATATCAAATGAACAATTGATATCAATAGAAAGTTAAATACATTGTCTAATCACTTGTATGCTTCAAAAATAAGTTAATCAATTTGAAATATGCATACATATATGATTTAGAGGAAATGATACCAATGTTTCCGTGAATACAGATTTTACCTTTACCATTGCGAATCCTCATCTCTTTGAGCCTTTGGGATCCATTTTGCGATTCTCTTTAAAGATCCATTCCCAAAGCTCCCCCTACAAATTTATCAATTGCACTTTGGTACCCAAACTTTCTTAGGTCCATTGGAGTTAATTTTGATTTCTTGAGGAATCCATGCATTTTTAATCACATTCTTGTACATGCATTTAAAAATTTTATGTCATTTTTTATTGCAAGCATGACATGTAACATTTTCATTGATGGCAATATTTTTAGCATGAGAATCGGATGTCTTAACAAAATAATTTTTCAAAAATTTTCTCTTAATGTAAGACATATATCATAATCATTCTATTTTAAATGCACATTTTTGGGATCCAATAAACATATTAAAATTTTTATATCCCAATGTGAATTTACTAAGTATGTTTTGCAAATCTATAACCTTTGTGTTTAATAAGACATTTTCATTCAAAATAGATTCGCAATTGCATGATTTAGAGCTAGATGACATATTAGATATAACATTTTCAAGTTCTAGCTTTTTCATTTTTAAACATGTATTTTCATCATTTAAGCATGCAATCTCTTTTTCATGTTTGGCTTTAAGCATATTATCTCATTATCTAAAACATGAAATTTATCCATACAAGATGGATGATCATTTTTTATTGTAGCATGCTCATTTTTAATCAAAATTTGGAAAGGTTGAAGAAGTGATTACAGATGCTTTGGGGAATGTTTGGGATGATTCGGTAGAGTTATAACTTCTATCAATACCACAGAGCCACTGAAAAATCTGTTGTTCCTGGCTAGAGAGGATATGAAGGATATTGTTTTACCTCTACAATATGAAAGGCTTCCAGATTTTTGTTTTAAATGTGGACGTATTGGGCATCAATATAAAGAATGTGCGAGCTTCAAAGGCCATCCCAAATAGGAACTAGCTTATGGAAAATGGATGAAGGTCGTCCCATGGTCGGAAAAGACGAGACAAAATAGAAGTAAAGACGGGGAAAAGATACAAGATCTGTAGATTGTCATGGAGGTAAGAAGTTCTCTTCCTCACAGGTGAATCATAGCCAAGTAATATACTCGGGTCAGGATGGAAATTATAGCCCAGGTCCATGAGGGTCTCGATCCAGATACGAAAGTAGAGGCACATGTGGATAAATTCTGTAAGTGATTTGGTGCTTCAGTCGAGGCATATGGGGAAGCTAAACCACGATGCAGAGAGTTAAAGATATGTCGGTGGGAAATATTTTGATTTGGGCGGGAAGAATTTGATAGTGGAATGCACGAGGGAAAATTCAGTAAATGTGGAGAGTGACTATGTTGATGGGTTGGGCCGAAATACAGATAGCCCAGATCCACTAACAAGTGAAACGGAAGATGTGGTCAACAGTCTTACTTTCAAAGCCCTACAGAGTAAACAAAAAATGGAATAGCCAAGCACATTTCCCAGGCTGCAAGATTAATGAGCCACGGGGAGTCAGAAATGTTAAAAGCAATTTCAAATGAGACATACGATCAAGCCCATGAAAGAAACTTAAGATTTACATTAGCCCAAGCAAACAATTAGAGAACAAGCGTGATTTTGTCTCCACTGAGAGTTCAGACTTGTATCAAACTGAGGTGGAATGAAGATAGGAGAGATGAACTGGAGATATTGGCCCAAAGAATGAAAATTGAATCGGCGGGAGGCTAACACCCAGCCCCGCTGACAACTATGAATATCTTATGTTGACAGATGATTTTTCGTTCCAGAGGCAGTTTCGAGATAACCCACCCGAGACAACCTTCCCTCAATCTTAAATTGTTTGGTTATGGTGAGACCAAAAGCAAATGCCGTAAAAAGCGAGAAAAGCACAAATGTTGACAAGAGAGTTTTAATGTGGTTCGGCGGAGTGAGTCATGCCTACATCTATGGGCACTGATAGGGGTTGTTTTTATTATCAAGCGAACTCGACCGACTTGTTTCAGTGGAGGTCTAACGAAACCAAGCTGTTTGCTTACAGAGTTTTACAAGTAGTTCTCATTTTCTCTTTATTATAAGTTTTGGTATCCCTTACAAATGGATCTAACTTTCCTTTATATACTCAGGAATTACAACACTATTCCCCCAACTTTATGACATTTCTCGCGTGGTCTCCGACTGATTGACGGGCTCTCTGCCCAAGACTATATTCGTTGAAAGCAAACATGTCGTCTGACGGCCTGTTACATCACTCTGTTTTCTCCACTGTCGCACGCAACAATAATGGTGCCAGCCTCTAAGGTGCTTTTGAATAATAACACGTTTTGGAGGGAGAAAACCAACAATTCTGATCTTGCGTCGGTCTTCAAGAGGTCGACCAAGTGATCTGCCGAGTTTCTTAAACTGATACCGTCTTGACCTGAAATACCCAACTCATCTATTTGTTCCAGAAGGCAGGGCATGACCAAACCTAACTTCCGATCTAATGTGGTCGGCCTTGGTTCCGATGTTGTTGGTCCTTGAAGTCCGCGCCATGTTACATTCTTAGATCGGTCATACCTAGGAAATCGTACCCGAGCTGTTTATCGGGTCGAAGAAATGAAATACACCCTCTGACCCATGGTCCTCCGGATGAGTAGAACTTTACTTCTCTGCCCTTACCGAACTGTTCAGAAACCTTAGTCGCAGAAATCCCCATCAACTTCTTAAGTTGAAACATTCGAGGTTTGTGGAATCCCAGATGTTTCGAGCAGTCAAAAAATCCTCCATCTGCATAAACCTCATATAGTTTTTATATGTGAAACGAATGTATCAATAAATTAGATGTGTGATGATGGGAATAATTTGAAGTATGAATGTTGTTTCGCAGTGAATAAAGAAGGCCAATGAAGATAGGCTTTGCTATACTTTGGAATGAGCAGTTATAATATCGACATGTGGAAATACGTTTGTAACAAGTATCAAGCATGGTAATTTAATGAAGTTTAGATGACATGCCAGGCAGGTGGGCTATAATCCATATGGTATTTGGGGAATAGTGCCTAAGCAACAATGGCTTAGCAACGTGGCTGATATCACGAAAATAGCGTAACATTATTTTTTTACCCGAATATATAAAGGGATTGAGAGTTCGTTATAGAGGGTGGAGTAATTTCATTCACAAACATTTGTAACTTATGATAGAGAGAAAAGAATATCAAGTTAGAGAGACAAAAAAGGTATGTCATACCCCGAGCCAGTAATAAAAGCTTTCTTTTCTCTTCTGTCCGTGGACGTAAGTCGGATCCATTCTGATGAACCACATTAAATAATTTATTTATCTGTGTGTATTCTATTTTTTGCCAAGTTTGTATTTTATTCCCAACAAATCAAATAATTCATAGTTGAAAGAGATTTATTCGAAAAGTGATTTTTTTCCCGAATTATCTCTGGAACAAAAAACAAGTCGACATTATTAAAAAAGATGAATACTTGCAGACAGAATTACAAAACAGTAGCAAGAGGTAATAGGATCGGACAGATTGTGAGAAAAATCGATAATTTTGTTGCATATGAAGAGATTTTCTAAAGGCAGTGGTCTAGGGCTGAAAGAATGAGACAGAAACACAAAGTTTTTTCACTTCAAAGCTTCGAGTCGAAGAAGAAAGAACAAGATTGAAAGAATCTAAACAACAGAGGGGCAATGGATTGACATGGATGAAGATTTTGAGAAGCTCTTTTGTGATAATTTTTCAAACATGTTTTCTTTATCTATGCCCACTCATCAGCAGGTTGAAATTTTCCTTGAAGGTTGAACAAGCAAATACATATATGAACTCTTAGTTGGATGAGCCTTTCATGAAGGAGGAAATTTTCAAGGCCTTATCACATATGGGACCAACGAAAGCACAAAAACCTGATGGAATACTAGTTTCTATAAAAAACACAAGTCAGAAGTAAAGCAGGGAGTCTTTGGCACATGTTTATTTATTTTGAACAACCTAGGTATATTAGTGCTATTAATCATACTTTTATTGCTCTTATATTTAATATTGGAAAACCAACAAAAGTTGTTGATTATCGCCTTAAGTTTATGTAATAGGATTATCGAGCCAATAGACTAAAACCTCTTTTGCATTCTATTATTTCATCTACCAATAGTGCATTTATTCCTCAAATGCTTATAACCAATAATGTTTGTTGATGGTGATTTTTGTGACTAAGGAAGTTGAACAGTTCGGCAAGGGAAGACATTAGATTTTTCCTTTTGGAGGGTCAAGTGTTTAGAGGGTTTGGATTATTCCTCGGCCAGAAAGAGAGTCTGAACACAGTTCTCCATATCTGGTCGACCAGAGCATACAATATGGTACAGTTTTTTAGAGACCGACAACATCAAAGCCGAGACCGACCACAATATGCCGATAGCTTGTTTCAGTTCTACTTCACCTCATTCTCCATGAAAAATGGCTCAGATATTTCGGATCAGTTCGGAGTAGTTTGGGTAGTTCGGCAGACCATCTCGGCAGACCTTTTGACGACCGATATATGAGTAGGGCAATATGGACTTTTCCTTCCTACGTACCTACTGTTTGAGGGCACTTTACAAACTGGCTTCATTATTATTACATGTAGATGTGGAAGAACATCGTGATGTGACAGGATGTCAGATAGCAGAATTACTTTCGGCGAGACAGTTTTGGGGCAGAGAGCCCGTCAATCAGCCAAAAATCTACGTGGATGACGTCATAGAGATATGTGAGTAGTGTGTATTTTTCTCAGTATATAATAGGAGAGTATTCTCATTTGTATAGGTTAGAGAGTGGTTGGTTAGCAAAAATCTCAGTCAAAGCACTACTTGTAAACACTGCAAGTAAAACTGCTCGGTAATATTAGACCACCATTCAAAAGAGGTCGGCCGAGCTAGTTTAGGGTAATAAAAAGTAACAACCCATTTTGTGCCCTATGGACGTAGGCTGGACTTGCTCCTCCAAACCACGTTAAACCCTCTTGTCGATTTCATGGTTATCTTGTCTTTTTCCAAATTTACTTTTGGTCTCCCCATAACCAAACAAATTCAAGGTTGAAGGAGGATTGTCTCGGGAGGGTTATCTCGAAACTACCACTGGGACGAAAATCACCTGTCAACAGTTGGCGCCGTCTGTGGGGAAAGAACAAGAAGCAACTCGCGTTGTAAGACGATGGTAGAAGACGAAAACCATGGGCCGTTTGAGAGTTCAGCAGCAAAGTGGTTTGGAAGAATGAGGGAAAGACTGGATAAAAAGGAAAGGGAACGGGTTGAAGCTGGTTAGAACGGAAAAAAAAAAAAGGGGAAAAGGGGTCACAACGAGAGAGAAGATTGAAAATAGCTCTCCTCTTTGAGGCACAGAATTATCAGATGATCGGACTACAAAACAAAAACCAGAATATTTTTGTAAGAGCCTCTCAGGAAATGACCCAGAAGAAGTTGTAAGAAGAGCGGTAGGTCCCTTGAATATGAATAAAGCTTTCTCTTTCGAATTAAAAAACTTTTTCATTTTGCTTGTTTATTAATTGGATGTGAAATACCTATTCAATATTCCTGGGAAGTGCTCGAAGCGAAGGGGTGATCGGTGGTCGGGTGGGGCACCAAGCCCGTGGCACGCCAATCCCGAATGTCATTATCAAACCACCGGGTGGAAGTGTTCCGACCCGGCTTCTTTTTGAGGATCCAGAACGCGTCAAGGGATGGAGTACATGTGGGAAAAATGGGAACCCTTCGTGGCACACCAATCCCGGGTGTCATTATCAAATCCCCGAGGCAGGAGCGTTACTACCCATGACTCGCATATTTGAGGAATAGCTCGGGTAAACCGGACCCAGAGACGTTTCTCCCCCTGCAAGTTGGCTGGTGAGCAATGTTTAAAAATACGGGGCGGCGCCTCGAGGCGGCCGGCCATTGAGGCGCGAGGCGGACCTCCTCGAGGCGGTGAGGCGGGCGCCTCGATCCGAAAATCGGAAAAATAATCAAAAATACATTTATTTCTTCATAATTCATAGTATGTTAAAAAAACTATTGATAAGTAATCCAAAATACATTACTTTCTTCATAATTCATAGTATGTTCAAAAAATTATTGACAACTAATCCCTAAATAAGCTATCATTAGTGTCTAGCGGCATGAAGCTTGGGTCAAAATCTATGTCATCATTAGATGGGTCATCATCAAAAAAACCTCATTCACTTGTATTATCTTCATCCACTAATTGTGGAGCTTTCCATTTCCCTAACAAATAACATAAAGTAGTATTATTTTTTAATTTGATTATATAAATTGCATTATTTGTACAAAATTAACTTACTTTGGTCTCTGCTCATTTTTTGTGCAGGTGCTCTACTGCCACTCAGTTGTTCAATGGAACGACGACGTTTTGAAAGCCCAAAATGTCGTCGTTTCATTTTAGAAAATAATAAAAAAAAAACCTTTGCTGGTGAGGCGGGCGCCTCAGAAAAACTGCATAAGGCGGCCGCCTTAAGGCGTCGTCACCGCTAGGCGGCGAGGCGGCGCCTCGAGGCGGCCGTCTCAACCGTATTTTTAAACACTGCTAGTGAGTCCCGCCGAAGACTATCGGAGAGTATGGCGTGAGGATGGCTTAATTGCCTCCATGACCATCATACTTCCGGGTAAACCGGACCCACGGAGGTTTCTTCCCATGCGAGTCGGCTGGTGAGTCCCGTTGTGTACCATCAGACCACCTGGCTCGGGCTTGGCCGAATGGTCCCCTTGATTACATAAGTCTCGGGTAAACTGGACCCATGGAGGTTTCTTCCCTTGCGAGTCGGCTGGTGAGTCCCATTGAAAACCACCCAGGGAGGGCACCCGTGGGGATTTCCCTGACCGCCCCAGATCGGCGTATCCGTAGTCTGGTTAGCCGGGACACTAAATTGTTAGATTCCGAATTGTGTTTTGGGAGGCCTCGGGAGGGATGCTGCCTCGGAGCACCCGAATTATTATTTTTACTTTTAGAATTTGTGTGGAGTATGTGCTAAGTCAATCCATTTTTGTTAAACTTCATTTTATTCCAATTTTTTATTTTTCGCTGATGTCTGGCAAGTGGACGCCCACGCCAAGATCCGCAGAGCCTCAGAGGTTGAAAATCTTCCATCATGTAAGTCTCAAATATTCAACCAGCTCGTGGCTGGATTCGTTTAGCAGAGTCTGCTTTGTTCCACCAGCTCGGGCTGGATTCGTTTCGCCGAGTCTGTATTGTATCACCAGCTTGGGGCTGGATTCGTTTCGCTGAGTCTATATTGGTCTACCAGCTCGCGGCTGGATTCGTTCCGCTGAGTCTGTATTGTTCTACCATCTCGGGGCTGGATCCGTTCTGTCGAGTATGTTCTATTCTACCAGTGAGGAGCTGGATTCGTTCCGTCGAGGTTTTATCCTTCAGCTCAGACCTGGATTCGTTCCGCCGATGTTTTATTCATCAATTCGAGGTTGTGGTGAATCTCACCGAGTCCATCTCTATTATTTTGGGGACGTAACATTCCCCCAGAGCCAAGTGTTTTTCTCATCTCGGGGTCGGGTTACGTTCCACCAAGAGGCTTATCATCGGCACGGGGTCGGAGCATCTCCCCCATGACCGACTCTCTATTGGTCTGGGGAGGTGACATTCCCCCACAGCCAAAAGTGTTCTTCTCATCTTGGGGTCGGGCTACATCCCACCGAGTCCATCTCATTGGTCTGGGGACGTAACATTCCCCCAGAGCCAAGTGTTCTTCTCAGCTCGGGGTCGGGCTACATCCTTCCGAGTCCCTCTCATTGGTCTGGGGACGTAATATTCCCCCATATCCAAGTGTTCTTCTCACCTCGGGGTCGGGTTACGTCCCACCGAGAGGCTTATCATCGGCATGGGGTCGGAGCATCTCCCCCATGATAGTCCCCCAGAGCCAAGTATTTTTTCACCTCGGGCTCGGGTTGCATCCCACCGAGTGCATCATCGGCTCAAGGACAAAGCATTTCATTCATGGTCGAGTTCGAATTGGTCAGGATGAGAACCTCTTCTCACATTCAAATTTGGAAGAACGGGTTAACAAGTTAAAATTTGGAACCATACTAAGTATGAAAGACAGAAAATGAAGCATTAAGAGATAAGTATCAGAAGAGGAAATTGGGCAGCATGTTTATCTTGATCTGGTTTGGGAGGCAGGATCTCTGGTATAGGCTTGGCAGAAGGGATGTCAGTTTCAGTCTGAACGGCAGTAGGAACTTCAGCTTCTTATTATGGTAACACACTTCTTACTATAAATGGGCCTTCCCAGTTGGGCGACCACTTGCCATATGCTGGTTCCTTAGATCCAACTGGCAATATTGTCTTCCATGCTATTTCGCCTTTCTTGAAGGACTTGGCCACTACCTTGCGATTATACTCTATGGCTATCTTTTTCTTCTGCGCTTCCAGGCGGTTGAGCGTATCGCACCTAATATCCTCAAATTCCAGCAAATTCTGGATCATCGCCTCGTTGTAATCTTCTTTCGTTAGTTTACCAGAAGGGTAAATGAGAAATTTGCTTCAAGTCAGA
This sequence comes from Zanthoxylum bungeanum, assembly GCA_019454045.1. Lineage (NCBI taxonomy): Eukaryota > Viridiplantae > Streptophyta > Magnoliopsida > Sapindales > Rutaceae > Zanthoxylum > Zanthoxylum bungeanum. The sequence goes on from SKCR01047465.1 coordinate 18,317, forward strand.
GAATCATTTGGATGGGCATCAGAATCCTCAGTGACCGAGCACATGAAGATGGCAAAGGAAGACCTGATTGCTAGCAGAGGCAGTTTTCTCTGTGACTTCGGAAACCGACCACCAACTAGCCGATCAACCCATCACCATTTTTTTTATATAGTTTCCGGTATCAACTCGGTTAACTCGTTGATACCGAGAAATAGGGGATGAATGTTGATTGTGATTTTTGTGACTAAGGAAGTTGAACAGTTCGGCAAGGGCAGAGATGAGATTTTCCCTTTTGGAGGGTCAAGTGTTCAGAGGGTTTGTGTTATTCCTCGGCCAGAAAGAGAGTCCGGACACGGTTTTCCGGATCTGGTCGACCAGAGCATACAATATAGTATAATTTTTTAGAGACCGACAACATCAGAGCCGAGACCGACCACAGTATCCCAATAGCTCGATTCAGTTCTGTTTCACCTCATTCTTCGTGAAGGATGGCTCGGATATTTCGGTTCAGGTCGGAAGTAGTTTGGGTAGTTCGGCAGACCATCTCGACCGACCTCTTGACGACCGATATATGAGTAGGGCAATATGGACTTTTCCTTCCGGCGTACACTACTGTTTGAGGGTACTTTACAGGCTGGCTTCATTATTATTACATGTGGCAGCAGGAAGAACAGCGTGATGTGACAGGATGTCAGATAGCAGGATCGGTTTCGGCGAGACAGTCTTGGGGCAGAGAGCCTGTCAATCAGCAGAAAATCTGCGTGGATGATGTCATAGAGATATGGGAGAAGTGTGTATTTTTCTCAGTATATAAGGGGAGGGTAGTCTCATTTGTATAGGTTAGAGAGTGGTTGGTTAGCAAAAATCTCATTCAAAGCACTACTTGTAAACATTACAAGCAAAACTGCTCGGTAACATTAGACCACCATTCAAAAGAGGTCGGCCGAGCTAGTTTAAGGTAATAAAAAGTAACACCCCACTTTGTGCCCGTGGACGTAGGCTGGACTTGTTCCGCGGAACCACGTTAAACCCTGTTGTTGATTTCATGGTTATCTTGTCTTTTGCCAAATTTGTTTTTGGTCTTCCCATAACTAAACAAATTCAAGGTTGAAGAAAAATTGTCTTGGGAGGGTTATCTCGAAACTATCATTGAGACAAAAAATCACTCGTCAATAATGTTATTATAGGCTATGAATGCTTCATCAGATTATAATGGCTAAGGATAGAAAACATAGGTGAATAGCTTTGAAAATGGATATAAGCATTTGGAATGTGATGAGTGGTAAAACTATCACTATTTCCCACTCATTTAACTTAATATTTTGTATAGTTTCTTGAGTTTTGTGAATATTTTGATGTTTTTTGTGTTATTTTGTAGATAAATAAAGTTTCATGACATTCTGGAGGTGATTTGGAGCAAAACTGTGAAATTTGGTGAAATTTGGCAAAAAGGGTATTTTGGTAATTTTGGACGTCCCGACACAAAGGGTATTTTGGTAATTGTCCCGACACCGAAATAAAATTTCAAGACATTCTGGAGGTGATTTGGAGCAAAACTGTGAAATTTGGCAAAAGGGGTATTTTGGTAATTTTGGACGTCCCGACGCAAAGGGTATTTTGGTAATTTTGGGCGTCTGCCACTTGTCAAAGATTCAACGAGCCGTCTTTGTTAGCCACCACGCCACGTGTCGAAGATTCAGCGATCCAAAAAATAATAATAAAATAATAAAATAATAAAATAATAAAATAATAAAAAATCAAAAAATAATAATAAAAAATTAGATTTTTTTTTCCTATAAATAGATTTGAATTTTTAGTTTCAAATGTACCTCTTCCTCTGAAATTTCATATATAAAATTGAGAGTTCTCTTCTTTAGTTTTTTTATTCAGTTTTATTTACGTTTGTAGTAGTAATTTTCTTATATAAATAGTAGTTTTCATTCATCCATGAGGAGGTAACTTCTCTATGCTGAGGTAATAAGGTAATACTTTTACTTTTGCTATTTAGATTAATCTCCCTTAAAATATAATATATAAACTATTTAAAATCTGAATTAAAAAGGATACCGCCATACTGGTCGGTTGGTAATTCAATTTAAACTGGTTAAACTGACTTAATGAGGATACCGCCATTCTGGACGGTTGGTTAAATTTATTTTCTGTTCCGCCTTATGGCTGGTATATTTGAATATTGACTTAATGAGGATACCGCCATTCTGGACGGTTGGTTTAAAAATATCACAAGATTATATATTATATTTTGGGAGATATCTAAATAGTAAATAGTAGAAGTTGATTCCTTTTGCCTTAGCATTTTATTGCAAATTATTATTCTACAATTACTTTTCAGCAATTTCACTTTATGTCTTTTAAGTTTTTATCAATTTTAGCTATGTGTTGTAACTAAGTTAAATATCTAGGGTTGTGATAAAATCTAATATCACCGGTTTTAAAAAGAGTTAGATTATAGTTTGGGTAATTAAAGAGTTATTTGTTGAGTCATAATCTTAATGCCTTTTTATTAACTGGCCATTAATAAAATTGATTAGATAAAACTTAAAATGAACTAGACATAGGGATTTTAAGTTTAAAGACCTTATACTCAACAACCCACGATCTTCTTTAAGGATAGATAAACCTTTAATAGATTTCCTTACAGGATAGGAATATACCTGTTGGGCGGGGGTAATCATAATTGGAATTCAATCTTAATGAATCTAGGTAATTTAATTGACATAGACATATGGTTCAATTTGATTATTCTAGGTATTTGTAAATGACCATCGGAAGAGGCTTTTACATAATTTAGTTATTCCAGATTAATAACTCAATATTTTACCCAACTATGATTTAACTACTTCATCTTTTAATAATATTGGAGAATTCACAACCCTAGATAGTTTTAATTCTCATTAATCTACTCTCAATTTCTTTTACTTGTTTTAAATTTAGAATCATCATCTTTTCTAAACAATCAAACAACTTGTTAGATAGTAATCACTTGACCTCATAAAATTAATAGAATAGGTAATAAGTCCTCGTGGGATCGATATCTTTTTATACTACTTGAACGATACGTGCGCTTGCGTTATACGTGTGTGTTTACGCCGGTCAAGTTTTTGGCGCCGTTGCCGGGGACTTCTTTATCTTTTATTATTAGTTTTGAGGTTAGATACGTTACTTGTATCTAATTTTCTTTTTACTTATTGTTTTCGTTTTATTGTGTTTCAGGTTATCAGAATCTTAATGAGACGAACCAGAAGCTTTGAACTACAACCGCTTGACCCAGAAATTGAAAGAACCATCAGACAGTTGAGAAGGGAAAGGCGACAAGGCCAAGAAGCAATTGTTAACATGGAACCTGAACCTTTGGAGATTGCACCACCAATTCCCATTCGAGACAGAACCATTCCGGTGGTAGATGGCCTCATTTCATGTATTGTACTTCCTCCTTTACCAGCAAATGCAGGCGACATAAAACTTGCGTTCAGATGATTCAGCAATCAGTGCAATTTGGGGGAAAAGCAACTGAAGATCCTAATACCCACATCAGCAACTTCCTGGAAGTTTGCGGCACTTTCAATTACAACCGAGAAGCTGAAGAAGCAATGAGACTGCGTGTTTTTCCATACTCCTTGAAAGACAGAGCTAAAGCTTGGCTACATTCACTTCCAGCAGGTTCTATCAGAACTTGGAACACTTTAGCCACCAAATTTCTTGCAAAGTACTTTCCACCAGCCAGAACTGGAAAGTTGAGGAATGACATCACATCCTTTGTACAACAAGAATCAGAAACTCTCTATGAAGCTTGGGAAAGGTACAAAGATTTGCTCCGGAAATGTCCTCACCATGAGATTCCAAAATGGCTTCAAGTCCAAACATTCTATAATGGACTTTCTGGAATAATGAGAACCACAATTGATGCTGCTGCTGGAGGAGCATTAATGGCAAAAGGAGAAGATCAAGCTTGGGACCTAATTGAAGAAATGGCCAACAACAATTCTTTGTGGCCAACAGAAAGGAGCATGATTCAACGAATTGCTGGAATTTATGAAGTTGGAGCCAATTCAGCAGTCAGTACTAAACTGGATCAAATATGCAAATTCATGGAGACTCTCGGCATGCAAAGCAACATTGGAACCACAAATTCACCATATGTAGAAGCACCGGAACAAAATCAACTTGAAGAAACGGTGAATTATGTCAACAATTTCAACAGACAGGGAAACAATCCATATTCCAACACCTACAATCCGGGGTGGAGGAATCATCCCAATTTCTCATGGAGCAATAATTCAGGGCAAAAGAACTATCCACCACCTGGATTCCAGCAACAGAACAAAAGCCAGGAGTTTGAAAAAGACCCAGAAATGAAAGATTGGATTGCAGAGATGTTCAAAAAGCAACAAGCAGCATATGATGCTATATTCAAAGCCAATCTGCTTCCATCAAAGCACTGGAGAATCAAATTGGACAACTGGCCAATGCTCAGAGTTACAGACCACCAGGAAATCTTCCCAGCAATACAGAACCAAATCCAAGGAACCGAGGAAAGGAGCAATGTCAAGCCATCACTTTGAAAAGTGGTACTGAAATCAACAAAGATGTTGGAATCAAGGCAACCGTTGAAGATGTTCCAAAAGAAACAGAGAAACAGATGGAGGAAAAAGAAGCAAAGGAAAAAGAAGCAAAGGAAAAAGAACAGATCACTCCACCTCCACCTTTTCCTCAGCGTCTTCAGAAAAGTAAACTGGACAAGCAGTTTGCTCGATTCTTGGAGGTTTTCAAAAAGCTGCACATCAACATCCCTTTGCAGAAGCTTTGGAACAAATGCCCAGCTATACTAAATTCATGAAAGACATTCTTTCACGAAACGGAGATTGGGAGATTATGAGACAGTAGCATTATCAGAAGAATGCAGCGCTATCATTCAGAGAAAACTTCCCCCAAAGTTGAAGGATCCTGGAAGTTTCACCATTCCTTGCATTATAGGAGAACATAACTTCGGTAAGGCTTTATGTGATTTAGGTGCAAGTGTTAATTTAATGCCTTTTTCTATTTACAGGAAACTGCAAATTGGAGAAGCAATGCCTACTTCAGTTTCACTGCAACTCGCTGATCGAACACTCGCATTTCCGAGAGGAGTTGTTGAAGATGTGCTGGTCAAAGTTGATAAACTCATTCTCCCAGCAGACTTCATTATCCTTGACATGGATGAAGACAAAGATGTGCCAATTATCCTTGGGAGACCATTCTTAGCAACAGGTCGAACTGTGATTGATGTACAAAAAGGAGAACTGACTATGAAAGTTCAGGACCAAGAAGTTACCTTCAATGTTTTCAAAGCCATGAAATTCCCGAGTGAAGAAAAAGAGAAGAAGAATGTTTCAGAATTGATGTTGTTGATAGTATCATTCATGATACTAATACAGCTCCTACAGATAAACTTGAAGCTTGCATCACCAACATGACTGAAACTGAGTTAGATGCTGAAATTCTGGAATGTATCAACTATCTTGACAAGCCATTTCGTTTCAAAGCTGACACAACCAATTGAAAGTTTGGAACTACCAAAGAAAGACCGGATCAAGCCTTCAATTGAAGAACCACCACAGTTGGAGTTGAAATTACTTCCGAGTCATCTCAGGTATGCATTTCTTGGAAAATCTTCTGAATTACCTGTTATTATTTCATCTTCTCTAACATTGGAGCAGGAAGAAAAGTTGTTGAGAGTGTTACGAGAGCACAAGAAAGCCATTGGCTGGACTATAGCAGACATTCGAGGAATTAGTCCATCATTCTGCATGCACAAGATCCTGATGAACGATGAGTATAAACCCACAGTGGAACATCAACGGAGACTCAATCCAATCATGAAGGAAGTTGTGAAGAAAGAAATCATCAAATGGTTGGATGCTGGCATCGTTTACCCCATATCAGACAGCAGTTGGGTAGTTGGGTGAGTCCTATGCAGTGTGTGCCAAAAAGGAGGAATTACTGTGGTTACCAATGAAAAGAATGAACTAATCCCAACAAGAACAGTGACTGGATGGAGAGTATGTATGGACTACAGAAAGCTGAACAAAGCCACAAGGAAGGATCATTTTCCACTGCCATTCATTGATCAGATGCTGGACAAATTGGCGGGACATGAGTTCTATTGTTTTTTAGATGGTTATTCAGGATACAATCAGATTGCCATCGCCCCAGAAGATCAGGAGAAAAACATGTACAGACATATTGACATGTTCCTATGGTACTTTTGCTTTCCGCAGAATGCCATTGGATTATGTAATGCCCCTGCCACATTTCAGCGTTGCATGATGGCCATCTTCTCAGACATGCTGGAGCAGAGTATGGAGGTTTTCATGGATGACTTTTCTGTGTTTGGAGATTCTTTTGATCATTGTTTGTTAAATCTGGAACAGGTATTACAAAGGTGTGAAGATACAAACCTGATACTCAACTGGGAGAAATGCCACTTTATGGTACAGGAAGGCATAGTTCTTGGACACCGCATCTCACAAAAGGGAATCGAGGTAGACAAAGCAAAGATCGAGACAATTGAAAAACTACCTCCACCAACATCAGTCAAAGGAATTCGAAGTTTTCTTGGACATGCAGGTTTTTACAGGAGATTTATCAAAGACTTTTCCAAAATTGCAAAACCTCTTTGCAATCTTCTGGAAAAGGATGTGTCTTTCAACTTCACCAAAGAATGCCAGGAAGCTTTTGAGATCTTAAAACAGAAACTAATCTCTGCCCCCATCATAGTCACACCAGATTGGACCCTTCCATTTGAGGTAATGTGTGATGCTAGTGATTTTGCTGTAGGTGCAGTTTTGGGACAACGCAAAGCAAAGATATTCCACACCATTTACTACTCCAGCAGAACTTTGAATGAAGCTCAACTCAACTACACAACCACTGAAAAGGAATTGCTTGCAGTTGTGTTCGCTTTTGACAAATTCCGCTCTTATCTGTTGGGTCCTAAAGTGGTGGTCTACACAGATCATTCAGCAATCAAATACCTGATCGCAAAGAAAGATGCCAAACCCAGATTGATCCGTTGGATACTTCTTCTGCAAGAATTCGATGTGGAGATCAGAGACAGGAAAGGACAGAAAACCCAGTGGCAGATCATCTATCAAGGCTCGAGAATGGAGAAACAGCTGGCAAAGAATTATCAATCAAAGAAACTTTTCCAGATGAACAGCTGTTTGCCATAAAACAGCAGGAAGTCCCTTGGTATGCTGACTATGTCAATTACATAGTGTCAGGAAAATGGCCGTTGGAATGGACAACTCAGCAACAACGAAAGAAATTCTTCAAAGAAGTCAAACATTATGTCTGGGATGAGCCATACCTGTTCAAAAGATGTGCTGATCAATTACTAAGACGATGTGTTCCACAGGAAGAGGTCAACAGTGTTTTGCAACACTGTCATTCATCACCATACGGCGGACACTTCAGCGGGAATAAAACTGCAGCTAAAGTCCTTCAATCAGGTTTGTTCTGGCCCACTCTTTTTAAAGATGCTCACTTATTTGTTCTTCAATGTGACAGGTGTCAGAGAATGGGAAATATTTCGAGGAGAAATGAAGGACCGTTGCAAAATATTCTGGAAGTTGAGATATTCGATGTATGGGGAATTGATTTTATGGGACCCTTTGTTCCATCATTGGAAATCTGTACATCTTGGTTGCTGTAGATTACGTCTCAAAATGGGTTGAAGCAATTGCACTACCATCCAATGATTCAAAAGTGGTGATCAAATTCTTGAAAAGAATATTTTCACTCGCTTCGGAACACCTCGAGCAATTATCAGTGATGGAGGCACACATTTCTGCAACAGATATTTTGATGCACTCCTATCCAAATACGGAGTTACTCACAAAGTTGCCACAGCCTACCATCCACAGTCAAATGGGCAAGTTGAAGTTTCAAACAGGGAAATCAAAAGAATCTTGGAAAGAACCGTTGGATCAACAAGGAGGGACTGGTCTACAAAACTGGATGATGCATTATGGGCCTACCGTACAGCTTACAAGACACCCATTGGTATGTCCCCATATCAATTGGTGTTTGGGAAAGCATGCCATCTGCCAGTTGAACTTGAACACAAGGCATACTGGGCACTGAAGAAGTTGAATTTTGAGCCACAAGCTGCAGGAAAGAAAACGACTTCACCAACTCAATGAATTGGAGGAATTTCGCCTACAAGCTTATGAGAACGCTAAATTATACAAAGAAAAGACCAAGAAATGGCATGACCTAAAAATAGTGCACAGACAGTTGAAACCAAGGCAACAGGTGTTGTTATATAATTCGAGGTTGAAACTTTTTCCTGGAAAGTTGAAATCAAAGTGGTCAGGTCCATTTGTGATCACTCAGGTTTTACCATATGGAGCTGTTGAGTTACTGGATCCCATCACCAACAACACATTCAAAGTTAACAGTCAGCGTGTCAAGCACTACTGGGGAGAACCGTTGGAGCGACAAAAAGAAAGTGTCACACTTTCAGATTCAGCATAATGTTCGAGAAGTCACGTCTAGCTGACGACTTAAAACTTAGCGCTAGCAGGGAGGCAACCCATGTAATTTTTATATATTGCAATCTGGTGTGATTTTATTTTTTTGTGTTTAGTTTTTGCAGGTCAAGACATTTCAGGATGGAAGAAGTTCTCGCAAATCTTCACAAGTAATTTCCTTCTCTCCCTCAAAATTCTCTGATCAAAGTTTACAAAGCTCGCTTGGAACGTATGAGACTACTGACAATCCATGGTATTCCTAATGACATTCGTTGGGTGATCGAAGCACAGGTCCGATTTGCAGGTGAGTATTCTGAGACTTGTAGTTCTTACTTACCTGGTTTTGGAAGAAGCACCTATGCAAAGAAACGTAGAGCTAAAAAAATGGGTGTTTGTTTCAAATGTGCACGTTGCAATTGTAATACTCATTGTCGTTCTTTAGGAATGGTGTCTGACAATCGTGAAGATAAAATTAAATTCATTAGGGATGGCTTGAGTAAGGAGTCTGTAGATGATATATCTTCGACTCTTGAGACGCATTCCAGTGGATATGTTCATATAGCAATTCACAAATTACACACACAATTTCAAAAAGAAAGACAACAGTTAAGTCTTGGGAATCTGACTCAAAAAGACCCTGTTTGCCAATTTATAAGAAAATTGGACGGGAAGCTTGTCCCTGACGCATAGATGTCAATCAAGCCGTTACTTTTTTTTGTACATATTATATCTCTTTGTTTTTTTCCTAATACTTGTAATTTATTTTGTTGTTTTCTTTTATTTTCTCCGACAAGATCCAGACCTTTTTGACTATCATGATTTATTTTACTGTTTAACTAATAATTGTCATCTGGCAGGTACTAGTGCTATTATTACTCACCCTTTTTCAGGTTCTATAAATTCAATTCATCATTGCACGTTTGGAGACATCCAGAGTTAAAAAAATGGAAGCTACTTCAAGAAGACGAGTTGAAAACATCTGTGTGTTTTGTGGTACTAGTGTTGGTACTAATCCACAATACATAGAGGCAGCACAAGAATTGGGTCGAGTCATGGCTGAAAAGAATATGCACTTAATATATGGCGGAGGCAATCTTGGACTTATGGGGACCATTTCAAAGGCTGTACATGATAGAGGCAGTTCAGTTTTGGGAATCATCCCAAAACCTTTGGCAGAGGCAAATCTTATTGGACCATCAAACGGAGAAGAACTAATTGTGCCAGGTATGTCTGAACGACTGGTAGAGATGATTAACCGTGCTGATGCTTTTATTGCTTTGCCAGGAGGATTGGGCACATTGGAGGAAATTTTTATAGTGCTATCTTGGGCGAACTTGAACATACACCAGAAACCAATTGGGCTGTATAATGTTGATGGATTTTATGATTTTCTTTGTGTGTTTCTTGAGGATGCCCGGAGAAATGGATTCGTGACAAAACCTCTTAAGGAACTCCTCTTCACTGCTAGAACTGCCCAGGATTTGTTTGACCAAATCTTGGCTTTTGAACCACAAATTGATCCTATCCTTTCAAAGATAAAATGGTCTGAAGATGATCGTGGTAAGAAGCGTCGAATAAATCTGGATCTTAACCTTTAATTTTCCTGTAGAATTTCAGCTAATCAGGTACTATCTTCTAAACTCTTCTTCTATTGTTTAAGACATTGGGGACAATGTCTCATTTAGGTTTGGGGGTGAGGAATAGTTAATAGTATCTTGTTTTTATTGTTTTTATTTTTAGTCCAAAATTTTCGAAAAATACAAAAAAATTAAAAATTTCAAAAATTAAAAAAAAAAGGCATATTTAAAGCTTGGTGATGGTTTGGTGTCTTCCTTCACTCACTACCTTTCTAAAAGGAAAAGCTGTGAAGGCACCTAGATAATCATTCACCCATAGTAGTTGTTGTGATAGACTAGTTTGGAGGACTCGTTGTTTATTCCTGACACCAAGCGATAAGAGCCTAAGAGGCTTGGGTATTTAAGAGAGCCTCGCTCCACCCTCCCTCTGGGGAATCTACAACGGGAAGTCCATTCGACAGTTAGTCACACACCATGACCAGTAGAAGTTATTTCTTTATGTTATGTTTTGATTTTATTTGACTAAAAAAGGTGAAATTGGTAAGAGATAGCTGTGTAAGGAATTTTCACTCCTGAGACGTATTTCAAACCCATTTTTCGAAACAAGTTAATTTTTGTTTATTTCCTTTTGAATTATTTAATTTGTAAATTCTCCATAAAACTGACTAATATGATCTTCATATGCTTAGTTGGCAGGTATTATCAACATTCATGGTAACATACTGACATGAGCTAAAATTGAAAAGATTGTAATATTCAGTGCTATAGTTTAATTGGAGAAGCATCTCAAAAAGTGATGGATATAAAAAAAAAAAAAAAAAAAAACATCTGAGATCCGAGTTATTAAGTCTGTAAGGGTGTTTTAACACCTAGTGCCCTAAAACCAACTGGTTTGGGAGTCACTGGCCCAAAGCTCGTTACATGGATCAAAAATGATGAAAAATATATATATATATCTGAAGTCTGAGTTAATTAAGTCCGTAGGGGTGTTTTACACCTGGTGCCCTAAAGCCAACTGGTTTGGGAGCCACCGACCCAAAACTCGCTACATAGACGGAAGGTATTGTATATAAATAAAAAGTCAAAATTCGAAAAAAAAGAAAAAATCAGAAAAATCAGAAAAATATTCCATTACTACAAAAGATGTGAATCTGATAAAAACTTTAGGACAAAAAATATTACTCTCTTATCAACTGCACTTATGACTGTTGTGGGAAAAATGAGTTGTTTAAAACTTTGTTAGCTGTGTATATGAAGAATGGTAAAAATAATCGGAGAATTTACTTATTCTGTAATTTAGAATGAAACAAAACAACTACTAAACTTGGAGTAGAAGTTTCACCTAATTAGTCACTAACTTCTTTATTCTCTTTTCTCTTGTCTTTTTGCTTTTGTGTGCATTAGTTTCACTACCTTTTTACTTTTATAAAATGTTTGTGGGTATCATTGCTGTAAACCTTCACGAGACTACAACTCGTCCACTAGGGACACCTAGGGGTTTAAAGGCTTGTTGCATATGCTAAATGCAATCGTGATCCCTACGAAAGTGGCTTAGTTAAATTTTATTATGTTATTTTATTTTGCTCGAGGACTAGCAAAATGTTAGGTTTGGGGGTGTGATGAGTGGTAAAACTATCACTATTTCCCACTCATTTAACTTAATATTTTGTATAGTTTCTTGAGTTTTGTGAATATTTTGATGTTTTTGTGTTATTTTGTAGATAAATAAAGTTTCAGGACATTCTGGAGGTGATTTGGAGCAAAACTGTGAAATTTGGTGAAATTTGGCAAAAAGGGTATTTTGGTAATTTTGGACGTCCCGACACAAAGGGTATTTTGGTATTTGTCCCGACACCGAAATAAAATTTCAAGACATTCTGGAGGTGATTTGGAGCAAAACTGTGAAATTTGGCAAAAGGGGTATTTTGGTAATTTTGGACGTCCCGACGCAAAGGGTATTTTGGTAATTTTGGGCGTCTGCCACGTGTCAAAAATTCAACGAGCCGTCTTTGTTAGCCACCATGCCACGTGTCGAAGATTCAGCGATCAAAAAAATAATAATAAAATAATAAAAAATAAAAAATAATAAAATAAAAAAAAATCTAAAAATATAAAAAAATTAGATTTTTTTCCTATAAATAGATTTGAATTTTTAGTTTCAAATGTACCTCTTCCTCTGAAATTTCATATATAAAATTGAGAGTTCTCTTCTTTATCTTTTATTCAGTTTTTTTTACGTTTGTAGTAGTAATTTTCTTATATAAATAGTAGTTTTCATTCATCCATGAGGAGGTAACTTCTCTATGCTGAGGTAATAAGGTAATACTTTTACTTTTGCTATTTAGATTAATCTCCCTTAAAATATAATATATAAACTATTTAAAATCTGAATTAAAAAGGATACCGCCATATTGGTAGGTTAAATCAATTTAAACTGGTTATACTGACTTAATGAGGATACCGCCATTCTGGACGGTTGGTTAAATTTATTTTCTGTTCCGCCTTATGGCTGGTATATTTGAATATTGACTTAATGAGGATACCGCCATTCTGGACGGTTGGTTTAAAAATATCACAAGATTATATATTATATTTTGGGAGATATCTAAATAGTAAATAGTAGAAGTTGATTCCTTTTGCCTTAGCATTTTATTGCAAATTATTATTCTACAATTACTTTTCAGCAATTTCACTTTATGTCTTTTAAGTTTTTATCAATTTTAGCTATGTGTTGTAACTAAGTTAAATATCTAGGGTTGTGATAAAATCTAATATCACCGTTTTAAAAAGAGTTAGATTATAGTTTGGGTAATTTAAAGAGTTATTTGTTGAGTCATAATCTTAATGCCTTTTTATTAACTGGCCATTAATAAAATTGATTAGATAAAACTTAAAATGAACTAGACATAGGGATTTTAAGTTTAAAGACCTTATACTCAACAACCCACGATCTTCTTTAAGGATAGATAAACCTTTAATAGATTTCCTTACAGGATAGGAATATACCTGTTGGGCGGGGGTAATCATAATTGGAATTCAATCTTAATGAATCTAGGTAATTTAATTGACATAGACATATGGTTCAATTTGATTATTCTAGGTATTTGTAAATGATCCATCGAAGAGGCTTTTACATAATTTAGTATTCCAGATTAATAACTCAATATTTTACCCAACTATGATTTAACTACTTCATCATTTAATAATATTGGAGAATTCACAACCCTAGATAGTTTTAATTCTCATTAATCTACTCTCAATTTCTTTTACTTATTTTAAATTTAGAATCATCATCTTTTCTAAACAATCAAACAACCTGTTAGATACTTGTGATCACTTGACCTCATAAGATTAATAAAATAGGTAATAAGTCCTCGTGGGATCGATATCTTTTTATACTACTTGAACGATACGTGCGCTTGCGTTATACGTGTGTTTTACGCCGGTCAGAAATGGTTTTTTTTTTTTTTTTGGAAAAAAGGAATATATTGAAGCCTAGCTAAGTCTCTCCCAATCATGGGTTACCTTAATAATGAATTATATTTGTCCAGCAACATATATGTTCTTATTAATGGGGAAGCAAAATGGCTTATTACCCCTGAAAGTAGTCTCAGATAAGGGTATCCTCTTTTCCCCTACTGTTTCTTCTGTGTGTAGAAGGGGTTATGGAATTTAATAAAACAGTGAGCAGATAAAATTATGAATACCCCGGCTCTTACATGAAATGCGTCTCCGAACTCGAACTCATGACCCTAACAAACGAGTTCTAAAACCTTTGCCACCGAGTCATATCCATTAGGGACAACTTTTAATCAAACAAGCTGAAGATAAGAAGCAAATTCAGGGTTTAAAATTCGGCAGAACATGACACTGTCCCATCTTCTCTTCACGGATGACAGCCTCATTTCCTAGAGCAACCTTGGAGGAATGCAAACGGCTCTAAAGACCATTTGAGTCAATATGCTGCAGCTTCAGGACAGGTCTTCAATTTTAGAAAAATCCTCTATGTTTTTCAGCGGGTAATAAGTCCTCTGAGCAGGCTTCGAGAATGAAGAACATCCTAAATCTAGCGGTGGTATCTAGGCACGAAAAGTACCTAGGCTTACCATCAATGGTGGGAAAAAGGAATAACAGTTTTTTTGCAAATGACATAAAGCTAAGAGTCAGGAAGAAAATAGGCCATGGCAGAGGAATTTGTTCTCCAGTAGGGGAAATTAGGTACTAATCAAAGCAGTAGTGCAAGCAATTCCAACATACACGATGAACATCTTTAGAATTCCTCAAGGCTTGTTGATGATATCCAAAGGGAGGTGGCTAAATTTGGTGGAGAACTACAAATGCAAAAAGGGAATTCATTGCAAGAGATGGGATAATCTATGAGTTACAAAGCATCGATGTGGGCTGGGTTTTAGGGATATATCATGTTTCAGTCAAGCTCTTCTTGCCCAGCAAAGCTGTAGAATAATTCAACACCCAGAATCTTTGGTAGCTAAAATTCTTGAAGCACGGTATTTCAAAAGCTCCAGTTTATTAGAGGCAAAGATGGGCTACAGACCATCCTTTATATGGAAGAGTATTTTGTGGGGAGAAAATGTAATCAATCGAGGTGCTAGATGATGAATAGGGAATGGAACCGAAGCTAAGATATTCCACAGCAATTGGATCCCAATGCATCACTTTTTAGGCCTATTCACTGTTTTTCTAATCAAAATGTTTCCATTGTATCAACTTTGTTAACAGAAGGCTATCAGTGGAATAAGAAGGCTATAGATCAGCTATTTGAAAAGGAAGAGGCTGAAATTATTTGTAAGATCCCTCTGCCAAAAATGCCCAAGAAGATGTTTTATGTTGGCATTATGATCGAAAGAGGGAGTATACTGTCAAGAGTGGTTACCAAGCAACTTTCAATATCAAATTTCGAGATCAGCCTCAACTGAAAATGCCAGTAAGTGGAATATCATTTGGAGGCTTCAATTACCAGAGAAAGTCAAGATATTCATATGGAGAGCAGCTCTGAATATGATTCCAAACTGTGGTTAATTTATGGAGAAAGAAAATCTTCACTGATCCCACTCGTAAGAGGTGTAATAGAAAGCCAAATGATACTTATCATACATTGGTGGATTGCAAGCAATCTAGAAAGGTGTAGTGTATCACTGATAAAAAAAAAGGTCATAGAAGCCACTGCCTCGACAGACCTACTTAGTCTGCTTCATAACATAGAGGAAAACCAAGGAAACCAGGGAGTGGAGAAAGTTGTAGATTTGTGTTGGTCAATTTGGTAGGCAAGGAAACAAAGTGTTATGCAAGGTAAGGATGTAAACCCGATACAAACAGAAGGCAAAACTGAAGACATTAGAATCTCAATTTAGAGAATCAACAAAGCAAATATGGAGCAGAAGTATGGGACTATCTTCAGAGTATCAGAAACTTGGGAACCCCCTCTTGAAGGGTTGCTCGAGTTAAATATTGACGCATCTGTGGATAAGATGCAAATGAAGGTTGGTCCTCCTTAATGGTTGAAGCAGATTCGATGGAATTGGCTCGGCTAGTCAGCAAATAGGATAGATGGTAGATTAGAGCTTTTCTGGATTATTTGGTTGGATGAATTGCCAGCAAACATTAAGTTGTTATTCACTTAGTTGTTTTAATGGAAGTAATACTTTCCTCTCAAAAAAGATTAATTTGAATAACCATAACACCACCTTAACAGTTAATTATACAAACGTACAGTATTTATTAAATGATATTTGTTATGAGAATATTCAAGAATCAAGGTATATAAAAACAAAAGTGACGACAATTGGATTTCGGAGTAATAATTGACTGATTATATCACATTAGATGTGGGTAGTATCAATTATATATTTTTTATTATAAGATGCTTATCTTATCCATATCAACGTCACAT
>SKCR01047466.1:0-40981 GCA_019454045.1 Zanthoxylum bungeanum
GGGATTTCATTAAAATGGATCAGAATCCCCAAGATCTTCAGACTTTAATTGACTTTAATTAAATCCAAAAAAAAAAAAAAAAAAAAGGAAAACCAAAACTGATTATACTAACAGGTCATTAAAAACAAATTACAAGGCAATAACAAAAATTAATTCAGTCAATGAGAATCAGTCCACAATTTGTAGAAAATTCAGTTTTAAAATTTGTACAAAATTAATGGGGATTGTTTACTCACTTGTCATGTAGTGGCACTATGTCACATTGACGAATCTGAAATGGGCTTGAAGACTCGTGATTAGAAGGTGCTGAAGGTGTGACTTTTCCTTGTACAAGGCGTCGCCTTTGGCTAATAGTCGCCGGAGTGGGAGTTGCGGATATTGGCAAAGATCTAATAAGCCTAAGATTCCTCTCCCTTTCGCGACGTAGACGTTGGGATAAGGTGCGATTCGATATCACCATTAGAGATTGAAAAAAAATTTGGTTTGAAAGGATTATTAGGTTGTAGAGAGATTCTATAATGAAGGGTTTCTTTATCAGCCATTGGATTATAATGAAATGATCCGAGCCGCCAATTATGTCACATAAAGATAGCATTTGGATACATTATCTCTCTTAATCCTAACCATCTGTTACACACTCTTTCCTCTCATACCATTGTGCTTTATATATATATATATATATATATATTAATAGTACAATGATAAAATTGTCAGACGGTGTCTTTGTAACTATTTTATAAATGAATGGGGTTTTTGACCATTTGAATAAATATTATGGTTGTATTTATCTTTTTCCCTATTTAGTATGCGATGAATTTCAATTCTATGAAGAAAGATGAAGTTAAAAATTTTGTTGTGATTCATTTTTGGCTTGATTAACATTTCTCATTCTGCATTACCTCATTAACACAACATTTATTTGACATGATACTCCAAAATTCTCAAATCCAAGCTACAAGTTTCCAGCAAACCCATAATTCAAAGAATCAATTGTAAAAATATAGCAAATAGAAGCATCCTATTATAAGCTCAAAAATCAATCAATGAACAGCTAAAATAAGGGTTCTTTAAACAAACATTAATAAAATGATTCACTCGTTTAACATAAAATACAATTTTACCATTGGTAGCGATTTTCATATAATATGCAAACGCACGTATCGTATAAATAATATAAAAAATATGGATCTCACGAGAAATTGTTATTAATGTCTAATACCAAATTATCTCAACCCTAATCTTATTTAGAATATAGCAATTACAAAAGGCAAAGAGAATATGAATGCTAATAAAATTAAATTAAAACAGTTAAAATACTTACTTTAAACATGCTAGTAATAAGATGAGAAAAATATAAGATCACAACTTCCTCACAATATTTCCTTGAATCTCTCTTTTCTTTTTATAATTGATCAATTAAGATGAATTTTTAACCAAAATATTAAATTATATGTAAGGCTCTATCAATGGTCAATTAGACACACCTCTCTTAATCAATTAACTATTTGTTTATGTAAATTAAGTTAAGAAGAATTCTTTAAGATTAAGTCCATTATAGATTACACATTCTCTGCAGATATATGTCTATATTGTACAGAAGTCTATTCTTACGAATGAGATCATGTGATATTAATTCCCAAAGCTAAATATCAAGCACCATTTGTCGAGTTCATTAGGGTTTCCCACATATATCCTATAAGCGATCAAGAAATAAAAAGCGTTAAGTAAATAGAATAATAAACAATTATGCATATAGAAGATCACAAATCAATCATAAAATAGATTTAATCAATAAGAGACATTGAGTTCTATTACAATCATATATAGAACAAGGTTTAATTAATGATGAAGAAGATAAATAAAATCATCATGTACAACATAATAAGCAATAAAGAATTAATAGAGAAAAGATAAATAAACAAAGCATGAAGATTGCCAATTTTTTAATCTCCAAATTCTTCAATTTTTTCTTATTGATTATTGTTTGATCTTTTTATTCTTGAATGGTTTATGTATTTAGAGAGTGTTTTGGCCTCAAAATAAACGTATTTTACTCTAGTTAATTTTGCTCTCTAACTTGAAATGGCGGGCCACTGAGTCGCTCAGTTCCATGCCACTACAATATTTTCAATTTTAAACTTAATTTTAATAAGAAAATAGTTCGATTCAATCTTCAATATAAACTATAAAATTGTAGATATTTGAGTTTTACTCCCACACAACTTGAATCACCTCGATTGGATATCGTATGAGAACCTAATAAAAAAAAAAAAAACTAAAGGCAGCATAAATTATGAAATCATTGATAAAATTAGAGAAATTTAGGTTTTCAATCATTTTTACTCAATTCTCCATATTATGTACCCTCAATAATAAAACAAGTAATACTAGTAACACATTCAATAATACTCATTTTTACATCTATCTTGTTTGTTTTTTGTCCGAAGTGTTGTTCTTATCGCCATATATTTCTATCAAGTGCTTCAATATATCTCACTCCTATATTTATTTCAAGATAGAATCTCAGTTTGCTAAACTCTTGTAATTGAAGTAAAAGATCACGGATTCAAATTCAATGAGATATGTTTAATTTAGGGTTTGAGTAAGATGGGGTGGAATAAAATAAATAGAATATGTTTTTTTAAACAGAAAAGTCCTGACAGAAATAGACAAAACGGCATCTCTTGTGCCGTTTTGTTATATCTTTATTTTTATAATTTTATATTGAAAATTCCCTACCAATCCAAAGACTTGCGGCAATTTTTCTGTATCGCAAAAAAATTTCTAATTCTTCTTTCTAAGAACAAATCTCTCTCTCATCTCCTTGTGCCATTTTTACTTTACAGCATTTTCATTCTAATTTCTCTCTTTTACTGCTCGTAACTTATTGAGAGAGGAAAAAAAATAAAACTTCCATGTTCATTCTAATTTTTCTTCTTCGATGCTTGTGATCAAAAAAGTGAAAGAAAGAACTAAAAATGAAAGTAGATATGATGGAAGCAATTAACGAGGGTGAAAAATAAGCTAAATGGAAGAAGGTGGAAAACTATAAGATTTTCATTCATGCAAAGCACTAAACAGAAAGAGTTTACTCATTGATAAGTGTGTTTTATACCCACTTATTCCCGCATTCTTAGCTTACTATTTTGTTAGTTTCTCTATCATTTAATATATTTTATAGTTCTTTTATGTTTTATTTGTAGGAAGCATTAATATATGGATCTTAGGGCATTTATACGTGTTTTGGGACCATACGGACGCATCGGAAGCATGCGGGAAAAGCATAAACGCGGAAAGCACAAATCCTGGGAAGCTGTCACGCGTCGCGATGCGCCCTTGTTGCGCGTCACGACTCGCGTTCGACAGATGCACATACAAAAATCAGAGAGTTAAGCGCTGCGGCACCAACTTTTCGGTGCCCCGCAGCAACCAGAAACACTGATTTTAGGGTTTTTTTCATGCACAAAACACAAAACATATGTTTTAGAGAGATCCAAGGAGTAGGATTGGAGAGCGACAAGAGGAGACGAAGGCGGTGACGTCCGAAGAGGAAGTGATTCAAATCGGGTTTTATCTTCTAATTTCTTTCTTAGAACTCTAATGATTTCCATTAGATTCATGACATGTTTTTATTGTTTTTATCTCTGTCATGAACTAACTCCTTAATTTTGGAGAATGATATAACTGATGCTTGAACCTTTGTATTGTGTGTTAATATTGTTATGAATTTATATTTCAGTTTATTTATATTCTTTTGAATTTAATACTTCTTGTTTGCTGGCCACAAATTAAGATGATATATGTTTAGAATCTATCACTCGGAGAGGGGAGAGAAGGATTTTGAATAGATCTAGAGAATATAACCTAGGATTCTATAGAGTTCGGGAGAATCTATAGTTCCTTTGAAGTCATTAACATAGAATCACAAGACGTAATGGGTTATTAATTACTAGATTTTTATAGGGATATCGATGTCTGTAATTGATGATCTTTTCACTGATACTTGGGAGAGGGAGTGAATACTTAGGATTCTTGACTTATAAATAATACAACTGAACAAAGATTAATTGGCATGACAAATACATAGGGGATAGCTAAGTGAAATCAGACTCTATAATCTTTATCGTATTAGTTCCTCATATATAATTATTTTCATATTTTATTTATTTAACTAAATCTTTATTATTTATCTTCTAAATAAAGTTATTATTATCAATTGTAGTACTTAGTGTGAGTTTAACACAATCCATGTGGGTTCAACACTCTTAACTCATTTTTACTAAAACTTGACACCGTACACTTGCAGTACGATATAAAATATCACAAAAAGTTTTTGGCGCCGTTGTCGGGGATTGTTTGTTTAATTCACATTAATATTATTACCAAGTAATCTTAGCTTTAATTTAGATTTTAATTTTTTTTAATTTTTTATTTTTAGTTTATTTTTGCTTGTATTTATTTTTTGTCTTGTTTTTATTTTGTTTATTGATTTTTTCTTTCAATGCTTCAGTGAATGTGAAGATCCACAAGTCTCGACTTGCTCCTGTTTGATCCTGAAATAGAAAGAACAACGAGGAGACTAAGGCAAGAAAGGAAAATTGAAAAAAAAAACAATGGCGGCTGAAAACAGAGAGAATAATCCACGCCAGGTGGCAATCAGAGTTCACTTCAAACCGGTTATTGATTATACCTATTCTGGGATTGCCCATCAACCAATCAACGCAAACAATTTTGAGCTAAAACCTGCATTGATCAACATGGTACAAAGGAATCAGTTTGAGGGTTCAGCTATAGAGGATCCCAATATGCACTTAAGGATATTCCTGGAGATCGCAGATACCATAAGATGAATGGCGTGAGTAAAGAGGCTATCAGGCTACGCTTATTCTCATTCTCTTTACGGGATAAAGCATGGGATTGACTTCAATCGATAAAAATAGGGAGTATCATGACATTGCAGGAAATGGCCACGAAATTTCTTGAGAGGTTCTTTCCACCAGCTAAATCAGCTCAACTGAGGGCATAAATAAGTATATTTAAGCATCTAGAGACTGAGACTCTATATGACGCATGAGAGCGCTTTAAGGATCTACTCCGAAGATGCCCACAACATGATTATGCAGACTGGTCCAGATTCAGTTGTTCTATAATGGGCTGAATAGTTTGAATAGGACTGTGGTTGGTGCAGTAGTTGGGGGAGCTTTATTCAAGAAATTAGCTGAGGAAGCCTACAATCTGTTAGAAGACATGGCCATTAACCACTTTCAATGGCCAAGTGAACGCACTACGGTGACCAAAGTGGCTGGAATATATGAAGTGGACCCTCTCGTGGAACTTACAGCACAGAT
The DNA here is from genome assembly GCA_019454045.1 of Zanthoxylum bungeanum. Taxonomy (NCBI): domain Eukaryota; kingdom Viridiplantae; phylum Streptophyta; class Magnoliopsida; order Sapindales; family Rutaceae; genus Zanthoxylum; species Zanthoxylum bungeanum. The sequence goes on from SKCR01047466.1 coordinate 5,349, forward strand.
TTCAACCCTATCAACTCAAGTAGCAGCCCTCACAAATCCATGAGTACAACCATCTATTGAATCAGCGGCGGCTACAAATAGGCTATTTTTGGAAGGAAACCCGAACTTTGAACAAGTCCAATATGTGAATAATTGAAACTTCAATAGCTATAGAGGCAATATTGTGCCTAACCGTTATCATCTGAACCTGTCATATGCTAATACAGAGAATGCCTTGCAACCTTCATTTGGTTTCGATTATCAAAGAGCTGAGCAGAAATCTTCCTTAGAAGATTTCATGAGCACATTTGTTGCTAATACGTCAGCGAGGTTTGAGAAGAATGAGTCAAGGCTGAACAATATTGAGATACACATGGAAAATATCGGGGCAACAATGAAGTCTTTAGAAACACAGATTGGGCAGATTACTTCATCCATGATCAAGTAGCAGTAATGGGTATTTGGATAAACTGCCACAGCTGCCAAGCTATCTTTTTCATGTCAAAGAAGCCAGTGGATACAAAAGAATAAGCTACCATGACCATTTGGATGGTTACGTCTGGCTGAAGACGTTAAACTTAGCGCTAGCGGTGAGGCAACCCTTGTATTTGTTTTATTATTTTCTTTATTTTTAATTTTTTTTATTGTGTGCTATTGTTTATTTATTAGTTTGCATGCTATTTATACATGTAGCACGAGACACACAAAGCCCGCACAACCAAATTCTGACCAGCATGAGCTTGATCAACTCCATGCACGGTAGTGTTATTCCTTAATTTTGTTTCTTTCTGTTTATTTTACATTGAGGACAATGCAAGTTTTAAGTTTTGGGGTGTGTGCATGTAGTGATAGTTCCTGCTATATTTCATTTTAAAAAAAAAAAAGAAAAAGGAATATGTTGTTTTGTATTTTTTATCATTGATAGTAAAGCATAAGTCTAATGATGATTTTGTTTACTTTAGAAGAAATCTTAGAAACAATAAGTCTCAATTGATTTTTATCTGATGCCTTAAGTAGATGATCTAGGTTAGACTCGTAAGCACTTAATAATAGATTTTTAGCACTAAGAACCTAAGTAGTTAGCAAAGTGACTAGTTGAAGAAATTATTTGCCGATGAATGACTGTTTACTTAGATATCTATCTCAATATGCTAGTATTATGATGTATGGTATGATAAGAAAAAGAAACAACCTATAACTGATAAGCGTGAAGCTATCCATGGGCGAGTGCTAGGACCACCATGAGGAGAAATGCTACCTTAAAAGGTAGGTGTGTTTGAAAAAAAAAAGAAAAAAAGATGAAAAATCATACCATACGGAGAAAAGAAAGGCAAATGCAGAATAAATGTGAGATATCTAGGTTGGTTTGTGTAGGAAACGCTTTCCTCGCGCAGCGGAAGCGGCTATGCACACGGATCGGACTTGAAAATTTTTTCTGCTTTCCTCTTCTTTTGGCCGAATGTAACCAGTGGGTATACTGAAATTTTGCTTCTGTTTCGGACAAGATTTTAGCCCCGGAATGCCCCCGAAACAGTCCCCGAACAGCCCCCGAACTGTAGTGAAATAATGGACTGTTTTGGAGCCGTTACACAACGGAACTGCACACAAATCAACCCCTAATTTACGTGAACTACAAGGATATTTTAGGTCTGATTTTTCACTCAAAATACAACCACAATACAGCCCTAAAAGGTTCCCTAGGTGTTTCCCAAAATCCCGAATTAAAACGAACTAAACCGAGCCCCGAATTAATTATATGATTCACGGCAATGGACAATAAAATTGTTTCACTATCGTGAGATAGAGAAGAGGAGAATATTGATTTTGGTTCAACGCCACAAGGTCTTCCGAGCTATGTCTCACAACCAATGGAAAGTAGTGTGGGCTACACTCAAAAAATAAATCCCTAAACTATTTAGAGATTTTGTCACACAAAATATTTGTTTTTCTTCTTTTTGTTCTTCAATGGAGATCCTCAACTTTTGAGAGAATGGTGAAGATGAAGAAGGTGGCTAGGGTTGCAAAGAATGATAGAGAGTAAAAAGAAAATCAAATTTTCGTTATATACTTAGATCAAATGTTTGCAAAACCAAAATAACCATTCCCCTCCCATCAATTAAAAAAATCGGCCAATGCTAGGGTTTTTCAATTTTTTTTTGTAACATCAATTATTCAATTACCATTATTAAAAAGATGTTATAAAATTGAATAAGCAATTAACCATATAGAAAGTCATAACTTCCAATAATAATGCAAAGGATTATTTGTTTCCAAAACAAACAAATCCATTCCCTTTATTCTTGTTCAATTTTCGGCAATAGCATATATTTTCTTTATAAATTTTTAACATGTAATAACAATTGATTGTAATCATTATTCACTTTCCATAATGGAAAATGAGTTACAAAAATAAAAGATTAATGCCTTGAAATATATGTAATATCTAAATTAAACTCAAGGGTTTCCAAAACCCATAATTTAGAATTTACAATCTTAGCCTTATTAAATTATATCATATATAATTTAATATTTTGTATTTAATAATTATCATATAATTATTAATACCATACATTAACTTTTAATATATAGTTTCAAGTGTGACAAATAATATTATTAATCATATTAATAATATTTATACATATGTGAGCATATAATTGGACTATCCAATTATACTAAATCCGCTATAGTAAATGAGCTAGTACAGGGACCAAATGGACCTACGGTTCCGAGCTCCAATAATCTTGAAATATTAATTAAGCTCTTAATTAAATATTCCGAATTATTAACTCCGGGTTACTCAACTAAAACCCGAAGTTGAACTCTCGTTGCCGCAGATGATATATTAAGCCGAACCAAGTCGGTGTCCATCGATATAGTCATTACATACGAATTGACCCTTCACGAGTATCTCGTAATTAGAGCCGGGTCATAATGTCCGTTATACCCCTCTAATTATTTTTACCTTAAGTACAATTGATTCTCTAATGAACGATTTATTCATAACTATTATGAATTTTAATTTTTCTATTCGTAATAGAGAGACTTGAGCGCTCAAATCGTTCAAGTACTGAATCAACCCTTAAGAAAGATACTCATCTACTTCTCGCAAGAAGGAGTGAACTCCATGTCTATGTAAAACGTTCCCAGCTACAAAACAAACTGTGCCCGCAAAGTACGTAGCTATTGGTCGGGACTGCTACACCAACCTCACATTTGTAAATCAAATGACACATCCTGCCATGCAGGAGTTTGTAGTACACTCAGGATTAAGATCAATCCATATATGGCCATCTAGTATATTGAAATGACTTTCTTAGCTTAACAGATATTATAAGAATGTCATTTCCATCTGGGTCCAGTCCTATATGATCACATCATACAAGGTGCCTCTATTCTCATGTCTCTACATAGACGATCCGGATCAAGATCGCCATACGAATATAGAATGGACCGCAGCTATAGATAAACCACAAACAAAGTACCCGTTTTGTTTGCTCTCTATGGACTATTTAAGATTACTAACTTCATACTTAAATCCTCTTGTGTATGACACTCATACACTAAGTCTGAAGGTACATAAGTAATCTAGGGTATTTAAGATGATATATAATATGTGAAAAGGAAACAAATAATTTGATAAATGAATAATGCATCGTTTTATTTCAAAACACATAAAACCGTTTACATCACATGTAGCTCTAGGGCATACATTCCAACAATCTCCCACTTGCACTAGAGTAAATGGGACATGTCACGTAATTTTAGACCATCTTGGTGACCTTCAAAAACTTTAGCCAGCAAGGTCTTTGTAAACGGATCAGCCAGGTTATCTGCGGATGCAATCTTTGTGACAGTAACGTCTCCTCTCTGCACTATCTCCCTGATGAGATGATATTTCCTCTCTATATGCTTTCCCCTCTTGTGGCTTCTTGGTTCTTTAGAGTTTTCCACCGCACCACTATTATCGCAATAGAGTGTGAGTGGTCTATCCATATCTGGAAAAACTTCCAGATCTCCCAAGAATTTACGGAGCCAGACTGATTCCTTTGCTGCTTCACAAGCTGCTACATATTCAGCCTCCATGGTGGAGTCAGCAATACAAGATTGCTTTATAATCCGCCATACTATGGCCCCACTATATAAGGTGAACACTGATCCAGATGTAGATTTCTTAGAATCGACATTTGTCTGAAAATCAGAGTCTGTATATCCTCTTAGGATTATATCCTCACCGGATTACACAAGCATATAATCTCTCGTTCTCTTAAGATACTTGAGAATGTGTTTCACAGCCACCCAGTGATCCAATCCTGGGTTTGACTGAATCCTACTGACTACTCCAACTGCAAAACAGATGTCCGGTCTCGTGCATAACATAGCATACATGAGACTACCAACTGCTGAGGCGTATGGGATATGTCTCATTTCCTCAAAATCTTGAGGTGTCTTAGGAGATTGTTCCTTTGACAAATGAATTCATGTCGGTAAGGCAGATTACCTTTCTTGGAATTCTACATCCCAAATAGCACAAGGATCTTGTCGATATAGGATGCCTGAGACATAGCTAACAGTCATTTCTTGCGATCCCGAAGTATCTGAATCCCAAGAATATAACTGGCCTCTCCCAAATCTTTCATTTGGAATTGATTAGCTAGCCAGGTTTTCACGTCTGATAATATTCTTACATCATTCCCAATGAGTAAAATATCATCGACGTATAAAATAAGAAAAACCACATTCCCGTCAATGACGCGCTTGTATACACAAGGTTCATCAACATTCTGCTCAAAGTCATAAGACTTGATTGTGGTATCAAATCTTATATTCCAAGATTGAGATGTCTGCTTGAGTCCATAAATGGACCTTTGTAGCTTGCAAACTTTTTGCTCTTGACCTTGGGCGATGAACCACTCTGGTTGTATCATATAGATACTCTCATCAAGATTTCCATTCAAGAATGCAGTCTTGACATCTATTTGCCAAATTTCATAGTCATAATATGCGGCAATGGATAGAAGAGTGAGGATGGATTTAAGCATGACTACTGGCGAGAAAGTTTCCTCAGAGTCAACTCCCTCTTTCTGGGTATAACCATTGGCCACTGGTCTAGCCTTGAAGTTCTGTACCTTCCAATCTGATCCCTTCTTCCTCTTGTAGATCCACTTGCAACCTATGGGTTTCACCCCATCAGGTTAGTCTACAAGTTCCCAGACTGAGTTGGAGTACATGGACTCCATCTTTAGGTTCATGGCTTTGAGCCATTCCTCTTTGTCAGAATTATCCATTGCACTACGATAGGTCAATGGATCATCTACGCCATCGCTGGATGCGACAACTTGTGCCTCTCCAACCCCAAGGTAGCGATCAGGTTGTCGTACAACCCTCCCACTGCATCTAGGCGGTAGATCATTCTGAAGAGCTTGCATCTGACTCTCAGATGTCGAAGGTGCTATGTATTTGTCAACTTTCGTTGACGATGGCATGCTGGTCGAACCAGCAAGTAACTCCTCGAGTAACACCTTACTTCGAGGCTTGAAATCACTCATATAGTCCTCCTCTAGAAACGTAGCATTTTTCGATACAAATACTTTGTTATCATCAGAACTGTAGAAGAATCCACCCATAGTCTCCTTAGGATAGCCTACAAATAGGCACACCTGAGAGCGTGGCTCCAACTTTGTGGTCTTATTCTTCAGCACTTCAGTACATGTGCTGGACACCTCCATATGCGGAAATGTCGTAAACTAGTTTTACGACCATTCCACAACTCTAAGGGAGTCTTAGGAACAGACTTAGATGGAACTACATTAAGGATATGCATTGCAGTTTGCAGTGCATATCCCCAAAACGAACTAGGTAGTGAGCTATAACTAAACATAGATCTTATCATGTCTAGTAGGGTCCGATTTCTCCTCTCTGCAACACCATTTTGCTGTGGTGTTACAGGCGCTGTGAGCTGGGATACTATCCCATACTCAACTAAAAATTCATCGAAATCTCTATCGAGGTATTCCCCTCCACGATCTGATCTTAGAGCTTTGATTGTCTTACCTAATTGGTTCTCAACCTCAGCACGATACTCATTGAACTTTTCAAAGGTATCTGATTTGTGATACATTAGGTAGACATACCCATACCTTGAATAATCGTCAATGAATGTGACGAAGTATTCATAACCACCTCGGGCTCTTACATTCATTGGTTTGCAAACTTCCAAATGTATTAGCTCAAGTGGTTGACTGACTCTTATACCTTTTCCAGTAAAATGTCTCTTGGTCATTTTCCTTCTAAACAGGATCCACAAACTGGTAAAGTCCCGAGCTTTAACTGGTTTAAGGCTCCGTTCTTTATCAATCTATTTATCTGGTCAAGGTTGATATGACCGAGTCTAAGATGCCATAGATTTGTGTCATCGTGAGAAATCTTTGGCTTTTTAGTTTTAGGTTTCTCAACGTTAAACATTTCAATAATTAGCAGTGGCTTATGTGTTAACGGTCTTAACACATAAAAGTTATCTTCTAGTTTCCTCAGCATATATGTAATCCATTTATGAAATAATAACTATTATTATTAGATAAATGATAACCATCATGCAATAGTTTTGAAACAGAAATCAAATTTCCATGACAAAACAAGAAAAAACACAACTTTGTTTAAATTCAAATAACTTTTATTTGAAAAAAAATTGAAAAACTGATAATTCCCACTATTTTACTGAAACAGCATCCCTTGTCTTAACTCTCATAGTAAAGTTACCTTCAGCAAGGTCTTTACGTATGTCAAGTAGCTATACCTTTAGCCTTCCAGTGTTATTCTTCTTTATCTTTGCAGATTTTGAAGACTCGACAACATTTGCCATAACACTGAGCTTACGAGGATCCACAAGTATGGACTCGTAGTGGGTGATCTCATTAAGCAGTTGGGTCAAAGTAAAAGTCAACTTGTTCATAACATAGTTGCTTTTAAACTGCAGGAAACTCTTCAGAAGAGTTTCCATAATCATGGTCACTGGCTACGCTCGTCAATACGAGCTCCATGGGTTTTAGAAGTGTTGAGATAGATCATCATCCTCAAGATGTGCTCTCGGACTGATGTCTCATTCTTCATCCTAGCAGTCATCACTGAGACCATGGCCTCATGGCGTTGACGCTCCGAAGGCTGCCCAAACATGCCCTGCAATGACTCCATCATCTGAGATGCTAGAGCCATAGGTTCATGCTTTGCAGCAAGAACTTCATACATCCCTGCTAGCAAGTAGCAGCGGGCTTTCTCATTTACTGCGACCCATTTCTGGTAGGTATCGTACACAGCGTGGCCAGTATTTCTGGCCGGCTCGGGAGGACTCTCCTCCGTCAGGACAAACTTTAGGTCTTCACAGACCATGATAGCGTTCATGTTACTTTTCCATTTAACATAGTTTTCTCCCGTTAATTTATCGTTTGAGAGTAAGTAAATAATTGGAGAAATCATGGCTGATAAAAGAAATAAACATGCATTTAACATTCATCGCATATAAGAATCATCAATCAATTTTGGCATAAAATTAAACATGATGCATGAACCATGAATAATAAATTAGAAACCTAAGAGAATTACTATGCCACGGAAATCTATCATCCCACAAGTAAGTGCAGCCGTAGGGTATGTCCAGTACTCGCATGATAGATTGAGACAATCTCAGTCAATTTAATATATCCGGGAATAACTCTTATTCATATATTAAACAACTACCGTTTTATTCGATCAAGGAATTTTATTAACAGTTAATTATTCCTTTGTAAGTGTAACCCGTCGTTTCGGGATTCTCGGACTTAACTAGTGAAGTGCCGCCATATGGTAGGTCAGTTCACAAGATATATCTAGAATCCCTATCCGCACAGAACCCAAACCTGATATTGACCCAAAATGGACACCATCCGTAGGGGGACGAAAGCAAAGTCGTCTCGAGGCGCCTTTTGAATCTCACGTTTTTGGACTAACAACGGAGATCGCGGGATATACCGTCGTATATCCCTCTCCCACTCACTATTTTAAAATTAAGATTTCTATCTATAAAATATCTAATATTTTATTTTAATTAATAGTGTGAATAAACTTATGGCGGCTAAAACATAATTTAATTTACACTAGGTCACCATTAGTGACCTAACAATTTTAACTCTTAAAATTTGTCTCACTAATGTCTATTAGTCTTTACTAATTATTTTACTCTATTAAACTAATTTAATATGAGAGCAATATAAGTGACTTATCATATTTTAACTCTTAAAATACTAGACACTAATAAGTTTAAATTTATGGAATTCTAAAAAGGTCAAAATTTTAATTAAACATTTTAATAAACTTAGTGCGTTATAAAATCCAATAGTACGCGGAATTGTATCCTGAGTGCAGACCATATTACCGTCCATTCGGATTCGGCTATGGAATTTATATCCGGGTTTCCATCCTATATACCAATGGAATTTATTATGCACCAATTAAGCCCAATATATTAGAATTCAAATTTTAAACCATAAATCCAATTAATCTAATTAATTAATTTCCATGCATATCATATACTAATTTAAACATTTTAAATTACATAAAATCATATTTTTATGTCTATAATGATAATGCATCTAAAAACATGTTATGTCATGTAAAATGCAAGAGTGGGCATCCTAAGCTATATGACATGTTATTCAAACAATTCGAAATAAACATACATATAACATAAAAAATATTTTGCATTGACCGGGCTCTTATTTTTCCTATACTAATCTAATTAGTACATAAGATTCACCAAGGCATTCCTTGGTCTTCAAATCCAGCTTCAAAGTGGTGTTGGCTCCTTTTGCGACTTCGGTGCTCCAAATTACAAAAATTGAAATTTTACATTAAAAAATAAAATTACAACAAATGTAAACAATGGCCTTATGGCCTTACATCCCAAAAACAAAACCAACTACAAAAAATAAGAGATGGAAAAATTTACGACCAATGCAAAATCCATTCATCACATGAAATAACAAAAACATTCATCATATGAATATCACAATATGCCCACTCATCTAAACATGCATATAATATTTATGACTCATATAAATATATTAAAAACAGAAACTTTAAATGAAAAAGAAGGATTAAGAACACTTTTCAACCTCGCTCTTGATGCCAATTGTAGGAAACGCTTTCCTCGCGCAGCGGAGCGGCTATGCACACGGATCGGACTTGAAAATTTTTTCTGCTTTCCCCTTCCTTTGGCCGAATGTAACCAGTGGGTATACTGAAATTTTGCTTCTGTTTCGGACAAGATTTCAGCCCCGGAATGCCCCCGAAACAGTCCCCGAACAGCCCCCGAACTGCAGTGAAATAATGGACTGTTTTGGACCCGTTACACAACGGAACTGCACACAAATCAGCCCCTAATTTACGTGAACTGCAAGGATGTTTTAGGTCTGATTTTTCACTCAAAATACAACCACAATACAGCCCTAAAAGGTTCCCTAGGTGTTTCCCAAAATCCCGAATTAAAACGAAACAAACCGAGCCCCGAATCAATTATATGATTCACGGCAATGGACAATAAAATAGTCCCACTGCCGTGAGATAGAGAAGAGGAGAATATTGATTTTGGTTCAACGCCACAAGGTCTTCCGAGCTATGTCTCACAACCAACGGAAAGTAGTGTGGGCTACACTCACAAAATAAATCCCTAAACGGTTTAGAGATTTTGTCACACAAAATATTTGTTTTTCTTCTTTTTGTTCTTCAATGGAGATCCTCAACTTTTGAGAGAATGGTGAAGATGAAGAAGGTGGCTAGGGTTGCAAAGAATGAGAGAGAGTAAAAAGAAAATCAAATTTTCTTTATATACTTAGGTCAAATTGTTTCCAAAACCAAAACAACCATTCCCCTCCCATCAATTAAAAAAATCGGCCAAGGCTAGGGTTTTTCAAATTTTTTTGTAACGTCAATTATTCAATTACCATTATTAAAAAGATGTTATAAAATTGAATAAGCAATTAACCATATTGAAAGTCATAACTTCCAATAATAATGCAAAGGATTATTTGTTTCCAAAACAAACAAATCCATTCCCTTTATTCTTGTTCAATTTTCGGCAATAGCATATATTTTCTTTATAAATTTTGTAACATGTAATAACAATTGATTGTAATCATTATTCACTTTCCATAATGGAAAATGAGTTACAAAAATAAAAGATTAATGCCTTGAAATATATGTAATATCTAAATTAAACTCAAGGGTTTCCAAAACCCATAATTTAGAATTTACAATCTTAGCCTTATTAAATTATATCATATATAATTTAATATTTTGTATTTAATAATTATCATATAATTATTAATACCATACATTAACTTTTAATATATAGTTTCAAGTGTGACAAATAATATTATTAATCATATTAATAATATTTATACATATGTGAGCATATAATTGGACTATCCAATTATACTAAATCCGCTATAGTAAATTGAGCTAGTACATGGACCAAATGGACCTACGGTTCCGAGCTCCAATAATCTTGAAATATTAATTAAGCTCTTAATTAAATATTCCGAATTATTAACTCCGGGTTACTCCACTAAAAACCCGGAGTTGAACTCTCGTTGCCGCAGATGATATATTAAGCCGAACCAAGTCGGTGTCCATCGATATAGTCATTACATACGAATTGACCCTTCACGAGTATCTCGTAATTAGAGTCGGGTCATAATGTCCGTTATACCCCTCTAATTATTTTTACCTTAAGTACAATTGATTCTCTAATGAACGATTTATTATAACTATTATGAATTTTAATCTTTCTATTCGTAATAGAGAGACTTGAGCGCTCAAATCGTTCAAGTACCGAATCAACCCTTAAGAAAGATACTCATCTACTTCTCGCAAGAAGGAGTGAACTCCATGTCTATGTAAAACGTTCCCAGCTACAAAACAAACTGTGCCCGCAAAGTACGTAGCTATTGGTCGGGACTGCTACACCAACCTCACATTTGTAAATCAAATGACACATCCTGCCATGCAGGAGTTTGTAGTACACTCAGGATTAAGATCAATCCATATATGGCCATCTAGTAGATTGAAATGACTTTCTTAGCTTAACAGATATTATAAGAATGTCATTTCCATCTGGGTCCAGTCCTATATGATCGCATCATACAAGGTGCCTCTATTCTCATGTCTCTACATAGACGATCCGGATCAAGATCGCCTTACAAATATAGAATGGACCGCAGCTATAGATAAACCACAAACAAAGTACCCGTTTTGTTTGCTCTCTATGGACTATTTAAGATTACTAACTTCAGACTTAAATCCTCTTGTGTATGACACTCATACACTAAGTCTGAAGGTACATAAGTAATATATGGTATTTAAGATGATGTATAATATGCGAAAATTAAACAAATAATTTGATAAATGAATAATGCATCGTTTTATTTCAAAACACATAAAACCATTTACATCACATGTAGCTCTAGGGCATACATTCCAACAGTTTGACCCATCGGATCTCAATTTTTGAGACGAAATCATCGAGTTAGCTTACTTATATGTTGAGCTGTAAATGAACCTGTACACACACACACTGTGAGTCTAGCTTAGATGGTTTATTCAAGAATTTGGATTTGAGTCGCAATTGAGTACTTTGAAGGTTCTCTGATTTCATTGACAATCATTCTTTTAGGTCAATAATATGCATAACTATCAGGACTATTTTTATTTTTTTTATATTTTTGCATGTTTGTGAATGACGTTTGTGGGTGTCGTCGCTGTAAGCCCTCACGAGACCATAACTCGTCCATTAGGGCCGCATAGGGGTTCAAAAGCTTGTTGCATACGCTAAATGCAATCGTGATCCCTATGAAAGTGGCCTAGTTAATTTTGTTACTTATTGTTTATTTATTTATTTAGTTTTATTTTGTATTTTGCTCGGGACTAGACAAATTTTAAGTTTGGAGGTATTTGATAAGTGCGGTTTATACCCACTTATTCCCGCATTCTTAGTATACTTTTTTGTTAGTTTATGTATCATTTAATGTATTTTATAGTTCTTTAATGTTTTATTTATAGGAAGCATTAATATATGGATCTTGGGGCATTTATACGTGTTTTGGGACCATACGGACGCATCGGAAGCACGCGGGAAGAGCAGAAACACAGAAAGCATAAATCATGGGAAGCTGACACGCGTCGCGATGCGCCTTTGCTGCACGTCGCGATGCATGTTCGACTGATGCACATACAAAAATCAGGGAGTTTGGCACCGCAGTACCAACTTTCCGGCACCCCGCAACAACCGGAAACACTAATTTTAGGGTTTTTTCATGCACAAGGACCCCAAAGCTCTATTATAAATACATAAGTTCGTCCAAAACTCAAAAGATGAGGCTAATACACAGCACAAAACACAAAACATATGTTTTAGATAGATTCAATGAGGAGGACTGAAGAGCGACAAGAGGAGACGAATGCGGTAACGTCCGAATAGGAGGGGATTCAATTCGAGTTTTATCTTCTAGTTTCTTTCTTAGAACTCTAATGATTTCCATTAGATTCATGACATGTTTTTATTGTTTTTATCTCTGGTCATGAACTAACTCCTTAATTTTGGAGAATGTTGTAACTGATGCTTGAACCATTGTATTGTGTGTTAATATTATTATGAAGTTATATTTCAGTTTATTTATATTCTTTTGAATTTAATGCTTCTTGTTTGCTGGCCACAAATTAAGATGATATATGTTTAGAATCTATCACTCGGGAGAGATGGATTTTAAATAGATCTAGAGAATATAACCTAGGATTCTATAGAGTTCGGGAGAATTTATAATTCCTTTGAAGTCATTAACATAGAATCACAAGACATAATGAGTTGTTAATTACTAGATTTTTATCGGGATATCGAAGTCTGTAATTGATGATCTTTTCACTGATACTCGGGAGAGTGAGTGAATACTTAGGATTCTTGACTTATAAACAATACAACTGAACAAAGATTAATTTGCATGACAAATACATAAGGGATAGCTAGGTGAAATCAGACTCTAGAATCTTTATCTTATTAGTTCCTCCTATATAATTATTTTCATATTTTTATTTTCATATTTTATTTATTTAACTAAATCTTTATTATTTATCTTCTAAATAAAGTCAGGATTACCAATTGTAGTACTTAGTGTGAGTTTAACACAATCCATGTGGGTTCGACACTCTTAACTCTTTTTTACTAAAACTTGACACAGTACATTTGCGGTACGACATAAAATATCACAACAAGTTTTTGAGAGAAAGAAAAAAAATAAAACTTCCATGTTCATTCTAATTTTTCTTCTTCGATGCTTGTGATAAAAAAGTGAGAGAAATAACTAAAAATGAAAGTAGATATGGTGGAAGCAATTAACGAGGGTGAAAATTAAGCTAAAAGGAAGAAGATGGAAAACTATAAGATTTTCATTCATGCAAAGCACTAAACAGAAAGAGTTTACTCATCTTCTTCCTTTTAGCTTATTTCGTAAACTCTTTCTGTTTAAATATGAGCACTCCAATAAAAATAATATCTCTCTCATATATAGAATTAAAGCTTTTTGAAAGGTAAACTATTGTTTGTTTCTTAAGAAAATTCCAGAGAAATTGAAAGAGAATTTGTAAACTGAATTTTCTCATTGATCAAGCTTAAAGATACAAACTAAAGGTCACGACTTATATACATCAATAGGTCAAACAGTGAGCCAATGATACAACAAAACATGTAGTTTTTGTAACTAACTATTGGAGGAAAAATAACAGAATGTGGTAAATGAAACAAACTCTCAATGGAAATGATCTAGTGTTAGCTGTACATATTAACCATAACAAATCAGTTGATCTAGATCAACCATCACTGTTTGATCGGATTCAAGCTTTTTACTTTTCTTATAAAAAGCGAAATCAAAGGATTCTTTCTTTTCGGCAATAGAGGGGGAGAAAGGCTAAGAGATGGCGCAGTAGAAGGCCCATCCGTCGACGTGGAATATTCGTTATAGATAATCGATGTAATAAGTCAAGGGAAGAAGAGCCGAAACACACCAAGCAAGGGATTCGGGATTCACTCCAACAGAAGAAAGCCCAGATATCGAATCAGAATTGAGCACTCGTACTTCGCTACCTTTCTCCGAGCGACTAATCAGATTAACTGATTGCGTCTGCTAGAGATGCTTTACCTAAAGATTACTTTTATTTCCCTTTACTACCACAGAGAGCGATGTTCTGCCTCTTTCTTAAACATCTCTCACTCATTCATTTAACTGAACCTGAACCCTTCCACCAAGAAGACAAGCGAAATGATCAGTGTGATCAAGCGAGCCATCTTGCTTCCTCTGCAATCAATGGTCCTAAGTCAAGATTCAGCGACAGAGAAGTTCTGATAATTCAATGGAACAAAATTGCTTTTCTCACGAGAAATGGGGTCAGACGTGGGCTATCCGATATGAGGGAATGTAAAGGGCTCAACTGTAAAATTGAAGGCCAAAACAATAGTTCCAGTTTTTCCCGCATCCGAACAACTCCCTTTATGATAGAATCCTCTATACAACCATCATCCACCATCCTTTATTTTGCTATAAGTGCAGCACCAGCGTAAGCATGAGTTATCTGATTATCACCACTAAGCCAACATACTGTAGACTCTTAATAATCGTTAACATCCCCCCTCAAGCTCAAGGTAGGGGAATAAAATTGAGCTTGCACCTAAGATAGACAAATGGATAAAGAGAAAGAGGTTTAATGAGAATGTCAGCAACTTAGTCAGCGCTAGACACATAACGTACTTGTAATTCTTTTTGAGCTATGTTTTCCCTGAAAAAGTGGAGGTCAAGCTCTATACGTTTAGTTCTGGGATAATATTTGGCTTACTTGCTAAGGCTTCAACATTATTGTTGTCACAATGAAGTAATGGGACTTATGGTAAGGTGATGTACAACGTTTTTAGAAGATAAGAAATCCAAAGAACTTTAGAAAGAGCCATAGCAAGGGCCCTGTATTCAGATTCAGCAGTTGATATGGACACAATGTGTTATTTTTTAGATGACTAAGAGATAAGATTTTGGCAAAGATAGACACAATATCCCCCAACTGACCTCCTATTATCAGGGTCAGAACCCCAATCAGCAATGAA
The DNA here is from genome assembly GCA_019454045.1 of Zanthoxylum bungeanum. Lineage (NCBI taxonomy): Eukaryota > Viridiplantae > Streptophyta > Magnoliopsida > Sapindales > Rutaceae > Zanthoxylum > Zanthoxylum bungeanum. The sequence continues at coordinate 20,497 of SKCR01047466.1, forward strand.
AAAGCTCTTAATGATAAAAAAAATTTGTTGTGGTAAAACTGTATACCAAAATTAGCAGTGGATTGAATGATCTTAAGACCCGTTTACAAACTTTTTAGTGAAGATTGGTGGGTGCAAACAGGAACTAGCTAAGTTTGTTGACAGAGAATGCTATTTCAGGTCGTGTGAGCACTAGATATTGAAGTGATCCAACGATACCTCTGTAAAGAAAAGGATTAGAGAAGATAAGACTTTTATCCTTAGTGAGTTTCTAAATGGTACTCATAGAAGTTGGACACCCTTTGTAATCAATCATCTAAGATTTTTACAATATATCTCCAATGTATTTAGTTTGAGATAAATACAATCCATGAGTAAAAGGGGTCACCTCTAATCCAAGAATATAATTGAAGTCCCCCAAGTCCTTTAGTGCATAAGTCTTACCTTGATGATCTATGATTGATTCCATTTGCTGTGAATTTGAGCCTATGACAAGAATATCACGCACATAAATGAGAATTAAGAGAATATGCCCCAGAGACATGTTCGGTGAAGAGAGAGGTATTTGATTTGGAAGTTATAAATCCTCATTGCTGCAGAGAGGTCTTCAACTGATCATACCAAGCTCTCAGAATTTATTTTAATCCATGTAATGCTTTATTAAGCTTGCAGATGTGTTTAGGAAACTTGGGATGTACAAAACCCTTTATTTGCTTCATGAACACTTCTTCAGTGAGTTTTCCATGTAAGAAAGCATTATTGATGTCCAACTGTCTAATGGGCTAATGAAACAATACTGTTCAGCTCAAAATAATTCTGACAGTGCAAGGTTTAACCATATAGGTAAAATTCTCAAAATAATCAATCCCATGTGTTTGGTGAAATCCTTTAGCCACCAATCTACCAAAATACCTTTTATTTGGAAACACTGCCATCTGGTAAATACTTTACCTTGAAAACCCATTTGTTGCCTAATTAGAGGTTGTGTTTGGTGGTAATAGCTACCAGGTTTGGTTCTGTTAAAGGGTTGTATATTCCTCTTTCATGGCTTGAAACTAGTTAGGATCTTGTAGAGCTATTTTAACACTTGTAGGTTCTAAGTGTTGAATAGCAGCTAAGTGTTAGGGTTTTGGGCAAAATACCCGGGTTACGCAGCGGAATGCGGGAAAATCAAATTTTCTGATTTCTTTAATTTTTCTTGGGTAATTAAAATAAACTTATTTATTTTAATCACTCAATACTCAAAAATAAAATTTTTAACCCAAAAATTAGAATTTCAGTAAATTACCATACAACCCCAAAATTTTCCATTTTCATCATTTTAGTCCTAAGTTGTTCAAAACAAGCTTAGGTGATTTCCAATCACTTCCAAACTGATTTGTATACTCTTATATACATGAAAAACAGAATTCGGAAAACAATTTCTAGATTTTTCAGTAATTACCAAAAAGCCCCAAAACTTTTTATTTTGATCATTTTAGTCCTAATTTGTCAAATACATAATTAGGTGATTCCAAATCACTACCAAAATTATTTATACATGTCAAAATACATTAAGAAGCCGAAAAATCATATTTTATTGAAATTGCCGAGAAACCCACAAACTTTGCATTTTGATCATTTTGGTCCAATCTTGTCAAAACAAGCTTAGATGATTTCCAATCAATTCCAAACTGATTTGTATATCTTATATACATCAAAATACATCATACATATGAAAATCCTCAATTTTGGTTTAGGTTAGAAATCCTAATTTCTCAATTAATCAAATTAATCAAAATTAACACAATCCAACACTTTAATCCAATTTCTTAGTTTTATAACTTTTAGGACTGTAATTTGTGCGCTTGCGCCCCTTGGAGGCTTATTCACTTAATCAAACACCCATTGCTGGGACTTTGTCTCATGAGGTTTGAACCTTACACGTTTCTATTTCTTCTTCGCGCATAAAAATTGCACAAACAGTTTTTTAGCGACCACAATGGGAGAGTTGGTGTAAGAAGTGGAGATGCCTCCAAAAAGAAATACTCAAACTGGCTCAAGTATGGAAGAATGAGGACTGGGAGCAAACCAACCAGCCCCACATTCCAGACGTAGTGGGTCACTTCGAGGGTCTGGCGGACGCTAGTCGATATGAATCTATACGAGAGCTCAGCCCTAATACGGTTCGTGCATTGTTTGGTGAATTCACACAGGATATTGTCAAGCAGGTTAGGCTTCAAAATGCTCATGTCATAGATAAATTTGTCTCGACTAGTAACTTACATTATGAAAATATGGCCAAACACTTAAGCTCATTAAACGAATTGATGGCCAAATGTGTAAACGGCGGGACAACACTACCGTGGATGACGCCCCTCCCTGCACCGAGCAGTCAGGAGGCTGGTCCAAGTAGTGTTCCTCCGCTAGGAGCCAATATCCTTACGGTTTCCAGGGGAGGAATATGTCCTGGGGGCAATGGCCTACATTTAGGGTCAAATCTACACCAAGGGCCAAATATGGCACAACACGAAGTGGTGTTGCCCCAAGGCGTCCAGGTTTCTCAGGGATAGAATCACGATTATAACCCACTTGCGAGAGGACCACAACCGCCACCCATAGCAATGCAATTTAATGGCAATGACATGTTAAGGGAACAAATGACCGAGATCCTCCAAAATCAATTCGGCCTAGGAGTACGGCCAATTCGGCCAAGGTATCGGAAGCCATATCCCGACTGGATTGATGTGGCGTATCCATGGCCTAGAAACTACAAAATACCATATTTTTCTCTGTTTACGGGGTCTGGGGAAGTTTCTACCATGGAACACATAGAGCGATTTACCCTTCATTGTGGAGAAGTCACTGATTTCCATAAGTTAAGGTTATTTCACGGCTCACTGTCAGGAGTAGCTTTCTCATGGTATGTCAGTCTGCCGCCCAATTCGGTAGAAAGTTAGCAAAAAATGGAACAGTTGTTCCATGCGCAATTCTACAAGGCCGAATCTGAAGTGGCCTTAGCCGATTTGGCAAACTTAAGACAGTTGCCAGGAGAGTGGGCTGAGACGTTCTTACAAAGGTTTAAGGTGGCCAGAGGCCGATGTTTCGTGCCTTTTCCAGAAAAAGAATTCGTGAGAATCGCTCAAAGCTATCTTAATTTCGACCTGAAAAAGAAATTTCAAGATCGTGAATTTTGGGACCTCCCACAACTCATCACTAGTGTAAAACGTGGGTCGAACCCCTAGCCAAAGAAAAAAATGATAAAAAGAGTAGAGACTTCTCTTTTGATATCACAAAGGTCGATGCCATATTCGATCAATTATTAAGGACAAGCATATTAGCTTGAACGATCGCCACACGTTGCCAAGCGCCGAGCAAATCGACGGGAAAAAATATTATAATTGGCATAATGCGTGGTCCCATTCAACTAATAATTGTCTTAATTTTTGGAATGTTTTGCATGATGCCATAGAATTTGGACGAATAACGTTCGAAAAAAAATGGCAGTGGACGACAACCCATTTCCAAAGCCAGTGGAATTAAACATGATCAACTCTGATCTTACCAAGATAACTTTGTCAAAGGTTAAATTGGTTCTAGATGAAGAACAGGACCGTCATCGTCCAAGCGCCCTGGAAAGGATTAAAGCACCCCAAGAACGGGAGGATCAGCAAAACCTTTGTGCACGGTGTAAGAACAATATATGATGGATGAGAGAGTTGGAAGACACTTGTGAAAGGCCCATAAAGAAAGAGCCAGTAGCATGGCAGCCACGGACCTTCGCACCAAGGTTCTATGGTGAGAATTCAAACTTCATCCAAAATATGAGGACGTTTAGGCTGAAAAATTCATCGGCCCAATATATGGCATTCGTACCGAAAGCCGCATTCGGGACAACGTCCAGACAGGATCTATCCTCTCGTGGATGAAATGACAAGGACGCAATTAAGGCGACACCAGAGAAATTATGGTCGTATGATGCACCAACAAGGTGAGGTAAGTGTAGGCATTGCATTTTTGCATGTGAAACCCGATGATGAGTCTCAGTTGGAGGCACTACCTTTTTAGTTAAGGATATTGCGGGAAACGGACGTCGGAAGGGGAAATTCAGAATAAGTACGTCATCAAGTTCATTTCACAAGTTCACTGTTTTCTTTCGTGATGCGTCCGTTACTTCGTTCGAACGTCAAGCAGATTGCGGGCGTTCGTGTAGCGTTCGAATAGGCGTTCGAACGGCGTCGATTTTTCTGGTTTTGCTGCTAGCCTCACACTTAACCTTGGCCCAAAACACAACACATAGCCCATCACACTTGGCCCACACGCCAAAGACCCTCAAAATACAACCCAATTAAATAAAATATTAATTAAATAATATACCAAATTAAATAAATTAATTAATTAAGTCATATACCAAATAAATAAAACAAATAAAATCTAAATAATCACCTACCAAAATAATAAAAATACTCACCCAAATTAAAGAAATTGCATGCCTAATTAAAATCAATCAACAAATATTATTCCTAATTAAAAAAAATATTATTCCTAACTTAAAATATTGTATGCCTAATCAACACAAATTAAATATACTAATTTCCTAATCAAGCCTAAATTTGTCCCCCAATCAAATATATATTTTCCTTTTGTGACACTAATTAGATATTACAAATCCCTATCCATGCAAACCCTAATGGACAACTATAAAACACACACTAAATCAACCCTAGAGCTCGGATTCTCACTCTCATTCACGGCATCAAACAAAAAAAAATAAAACCCTAAGCATTGTTCTCTCTCGGGAGAGGAAGCAACAAAGAAACCTATCTCACACAAATCAAACACACTGAAACAAACCCTCCTCTCGCCACAAACTCTCTCAGCCCACACTGCTCCAGCCCCCATTCAAGCAACCCTTCTTCTCGGCAGCAGCTACCTAAACCATGCAACCTTCAAGTTAAAAGCCAATAACGCCACATGCCCCACTCACTAACCTTCAATCCACGCCACCTAACCCTTACACTCGGCAACTTCACAGCCTGCTCACCGACTAAGGCACACTCACACCTCATCAAACAATAAGGTACCCTCATCAGCGCCTCAACCGACCAAATAACCCACAAAGCCACAAATACTCATCACGCCTCAAGCTATAGCCTTCACAAACGTAAGCTCTTCACGCTAAACCAATCTCTTCAGCCACAAATTCACGTAGCAGCCCTCATCCTCACTGACCTCACCCAAACTGAGCCATTCACACAGTAAAATACCCCCTCCAGCGAATTAATAAACCCTTAAAACTGTCCTGCAACTGCCGTGAACAAGCAGCCCAATCTGTCCCCAAATAGCCCCCTAAACCGAGAAGAAACCAGCCCCTAAAACACCCAAAACAGCAGCCCAATACCCATTAAAACCGCACAAAATAGTCACCGAATTAGCCTTAAAACAGTGAAAAAATACAACCAAAATAGTGACCAGAAAATCGCGAGGAAACAGCAGCAAAACGGAGGTCAAAACAATAGCTTGAGCAGCGAAACAGCGAGGTAAAACGCAAACCGGTGAACCAGAAGAGTTGCGGAGTGATAGCCCTTCCGACGGCCGTGAAACGCAAGTCCGAAAGTCGACATAAAAGGTTAGACCTGAGGGTATTTTTCACACTTGTTTTCAGTTGTATTTTTATTATTTATTGAGTACTATTCGCATGATTGTTACGTTAAAAATGCATGTTGTGGCCCTTGAGTAGATAAATATGCATGTACTATGAAATATTGTATGTTGTGGACTTGGAATAAAATGAGAGATGTGTCAACTCCCGCGGTATATCAGATGGAAACCCGGACATAAATTTCATAGCCGATTCTGAATGGACGGTAGTATGATCTGTACTTGGGATACAACTCCACGTACCGCTTGAGTAAATGGCACCCTCTTTTGTTTTATGTTGCTTTGTTTCATTTCTTTTCCGTTATTTGAATTGTGCATGTCATTTGTTTATGTATGATGCAATCGAGCGCATGGGCTTAGTAAGTGTGATGAAAGGTCCCCTATTTGGAGAGGTTAAAACCCTTTACCACGATGCTTTGCCGCGCCGGTTGATGTGTGCTCGGTTGGATGCAAGATACATTCAATCGGGCATACTAATTTTGATATTATTGTTTTAAACCTTTGTATGCATGATGCAATCCAGCGCATGGGCTTAGTAAGTGCAACGAAAGGTCCCCTATTTGGAGGGGTTAAAACCCTTTACCACGATGCTTTGCCGCGCCGGTTGATGTGTGTCCGGTTGGATGCAAGATACGTTCAATCGGGCATACTAATTTTGATGTTATTGTTTTAATTCTTTGTATGCATGATGCAATCGAGAGCATGGGCTTAGTAAGTCGGATTAAAGGTCCCCTACTTGGAGGGGTTAAAACCCTTTACCATAATGCTTTGCCGCGCCGATTAATGTATATTCGGTTGAACGTAAAATATGTTCAATCGGGTATACGAAGTCCGATATCATTGTCTTTACTTTATATATATGCATTATGTTGATTGCGCATGGGCTTAGTAAGTGCGATTAAAGGTCCTCTACTTGGAGAGATTAAAGTCATTTACCACGATGCTTTGCCGCGCTTTTAGCCTGTTATTATTTATTAGGTGTCATCTATTCATCCGTTCTTGTATGTGTCATATTGTTTACTGCATTTGGGAGGTCACTGTTGTAACCCCGTTCGAACGCGTTCCGAAACGCCACACGAACGCATGTTTTCTGTCTGGTCCCGTTCGAACGCGTTATCAAACGCTATACGAATGCGAACCTTCTGTTTACCGTTCGAACGCGTTATCAAACGCTATACGAATGGGAACCTTCTGTTTACCGTTCGAACGCGTTTACGAACGCTACACGAACGTGAGTACACTGAATTGAGTCATTTTCATCGCATGTGTGTTTGTATCCATATTAGTTATCTTCTTTTGCGCCACGTCATATCATGTTTATCCCATTGGTTGCATCATTTACCTTCGTCTTGGCTTAACGTATTACAATTCATATATCTATGTCATGATAACGTTTGAGTATTATTTCTCGTGGTATATCGGATGGAAACCCAGACATAAATTCCGTAGCCGATTCTGAATGGACGGTAGTGCGGTCTGTACTTGGGATACAATTCCACGTACCACTTGGAAAAGTGCTCACATGTGTGCTTGTGTGGTTAATGTGCGTTCTCATGTTTTCGTGAATACAATATGCCAATGAAGTTGTATGTTCGTTGCTACTTTGATGTACTTTCAAGCATGCAATCTTAGATGTGAAATATATGTAAATTCAGGTGTAAGTTTTATTTTGTATATGTGAATTTAGAAGCATGATACTCCTGGAAATAAGTGTTACTTAAGCTTGATTAAATTATCACATAAATCCTTTCATTACAAGTAACGTAAGTAAGGGACCATTCTGAACCCAACGGTTTGAGGTCTTCCCTTGCGAGGGGTGAGTGCGGCCTTAAATCTTTGTCCCGGTTCACACCAGGTGGCGACTCCATTATTCTACGGTTTAGTCCCCCGTGGCTACTCCGTACTCCCGACCGGGCCGCGAGCCCGGGACAGCATGCGTCGCCCAGTTTCTGTGTCCCACAGTCTGGCGACTCCACTGGGGATAGAGAATCGGCCCCGAAATATTGTCTTGTAATGTTTGGATTTATGTTTTAATTGACCGTGTCTATAGTGGATGAAATGGGGGTTTAATCAAAGGCATTTTAAGGCTAGGTAATGGTTTGGTGTCTTCCTTCATTCACTACCTTTCTAGAAGGAAAAGCTGTGAAGGCACCTAGATAGCCATCTACTCGTAGCCTATTGTGATGGACTAATTTGGAGGACTCGTTGTTTATTCCTGACACCAAGCGATAAGAGCCTAAGAGGCTTGGGTATTTAAGTGAGCCTCGCTCCACCTTCCCTCTGGGGAATCTACAACAGGAAATCCATTTGACAATCCGTCACACACCATATCTCATTGGCACGTACCTTAGTGTATAAAAAAGGGTGCGCTCACTTGGTTGCTCAAACCCTTGATTGGGGAGACCTAGTTGTGGGCCATCCTTCGCCAACGAGAGCCTTTGTCTATACTCCTGCGAACCCACCAATAGACCGGGTTTGTATGGTTAAAGTAACAATTATTTCCTTGAGTATGTGCTAGTGGACCATCCTCATTTGGATACAGTTGGACCATTGTCAGAAATGCGGACTTGCTGGGCCATTTAAACTGGGGCGAGTTCGTACCTTTTGACCATTGGGCCCAAAGCTTCTGAAATGTTGATGGGCCATTCCGTAGAAATTATTACTTTATGTTTGCATTATCTTTTATACTTGTGTTTGGGAACATCGTCGTTTGGATCCATTTGGACCATTTGTCATGGGATATGGGCTTGTTGGGCCATTTAAACTGGGACAAGAACGTATCTTATGACGATTGGGCCGAAGGCTTCTAATATTGATGGGTCATTTTGTGCTTGTGTTCGGAACATTACCATTTGGATTTAGTTGGACTCCTTGCCATGAGATGTGAACTCGGTGGGCCATTTAAACTGGGACGAGTTCACTCCTATGACAGTTAGCCCAAAAGCTTCTAAAATGATAATGGGCCGATTTATTTGAAAATTTTAATTGATTTCGTATGTTCTATATGTTACATGCATCTCATGCACCCCATGCATACATACATCATGTTAACCCTTGTGTTCTGGAAGCCATCATAGATTCCCGTTGGGTTAGGGAAAAGGGAAGACTCACCAAAATACTGGGAACAGACATGAGTGACTCAGATATTGAGGTATCCTGTATGGATCAGTTGGAAAACGGTCTCGCCAAGGTCACTGAACAGTTGCAAGCCTTGGCTACTGCTATGGCTGGTATGGCTGTGCCCCGTGCTGGGGGAAATTCTGAGAATGTGAGGCGTGAGGAGCCTCCGAATGGGTTGGGGGATGATGTCCCCACTTTTGATGATGACATGGCAGAATATGCAACAGGCATAGTGATTGGGTCTCAGGCAGAATTTCAGAAGCTTCGGGATCAGGTTGAAACAGTTACCCGCAAAATGAGGGGTAAAAATGAGGATTTGCTAGATTATGAGGCAATGAACTTCGGAGAACAGCTGCCAGCTCAGTTTAAAATGCCTGACATGGCCAAGTTTAATGGGAATGGAGACCCTAGAGTCCATCTGCAGCAATATGTCTCAGTCATGAGTTCAATGGGCCTATCACAGCGCCAAGTCCAAATGATGTTTGGGATGTCACTCGAGGGGGCACCTGTGGTTTGGTATCATAGCCTTAAGAAGAAGGTTAAGGAAGATTGGAAGGAACTAGCTGATGCTTTTCTGAAGCAGTATGTTACAGACTTAGAAATTGACTTGTCACTCCGTGATTTGGAGAACACTAAGCAGAAGCCAGAGGAAAGTTTCAAAGAGTATGTGGATCGCTGGAGAAGCCAGCTTTTGAAAATGAAAACTCGGCCTTCAGAGAAAGACCAATTTAAAATGATCATCAAGGGCACCAAACCCTCGATTTATGGTAAGCTGAGGAGGATGGCTTCGATGATTTCCGATTTTCGACAGTTGAGGGAAACTGTCATGGATATTGAGGAAGAGGAGGCTGAAAATAGAAAGTTTTATGGCCAGAGTAGAAGAACTTTTGGAGGGCATTCTGAGACTAAACCCGCTACTGCCGAGGTTGCTTCCATCAAGAACCGGTATTTCTCTAACCTGGGGAAGCCGTTATCTAAGGTGCTTGAGAAATTGAAGGGACAAGGACTCCTAAAACCCTTAGAGCCTAAACCACTTCCAGATCCTATACCACCCAACCTTGACCTAAGCTTGTATTGTAACTTCCATCAGAGGAGAGGCCACGAAACTGACAATTGCACCCGCCTTAGGCATGAAATCCAAAACCTCATCGATGCTCACAAAATACCTGACCCAGAAAGAGAACAACCCAACGCACACAAAAATCCCCTACCCAACTACATGATAAACTCTGGATTGCCTGAAACTTTTGTCCTACAAACCATTAACCATCAAGCTTCTTACATGGAGATAGGGGATGACAGTGAAAAACCGTAGGTCAAGAAAGAAGGCAATGTTGCGAATGATGAAGTTGTTCCTCCTAGTTTATTTGATCCTGCATTTTTTAATTTAGACATTGATTTGGTCTACCTGTTCGAACCATTTCTTAAATGATAATAAAGACGTTTATTTCGTTTACATGCCTGAGTCTCTCCCTCCAACCTGCAACATGAGTATATTTGTGAAAAAGCATTCAACCTTGGTACTATGAAATTCAGTGATGTTTAGAACACGGGGAATCTTCGGAAGCAACAACAGTACAATCAGTTTTAGAAATGAATCAGTATCAGTCTGTGGGCGAGGCCCATGTCAGTATCAGTTGGGGGTGAGGCCACATCAGTATCAGTCTGGGGGCGAGGCCCATATCAGCAGTATCAGCTTGGGGGCGAGGCCCATATCAGCAGTATCAGCTTGGGGGGCGAGGCCCACTTCAGTATTAGCTTGGGGCGATGCCCACATTATCAGCATCAGTTTAGGGGCTGAGGCCCACATCAGTATCAGTCTGGGGGCGAGGCCCACATCAGTATCAGTCTGGGGGCGAGGCCCATATCAGCAGTATCAACTTAGGGGGCGAGGCCCATATCAGCAGTATCAGCTTGGGGGCGAGGCCTACATCAGTATCAGCTTGGGGATGAATCCCAGGGTCGAGGCCCAAATCAGTTACAGTTTGGGGGTGAGTCCCAAGGCCGAGGCCCACATCAGTATCAGCTTGGGGGCGAGGCCCACATCAGCAGTATCAGTTTAGGGACTGAGGCCCACATCAGTTTCAGTTTTGAGGATGAGTCCCAGGGCCGAGGCCCATTTCAATTCAGTTTGGGGGTGAGTCCCAGGGGTGAGCCCACATCAGCATCAGTTTGGCCGAGTATGGCACTCTGAAAGGGGAGCATGGTTCGAAAATGGACTACTTTCACATCTCGCCGAAAGTGGCACTCCAAAAGTGGAGCACGGTTCGGAAATGGACCAAGGAAGGCTAACCCATCAGAATATGATACATATCCATGCATAAATGCATACATATCACATACATGCAATGTTTGTTTTGTGTTCGCAGGTTTGTAGCGGCAAAGACCATCTCATCAAATAACGGTTAAAAAATGAGCCACATTCTCCACAGCACGGTTCGGAAATGGACCGCACCCAGAACAGATGCCGAAAATGGCGTTCCAAAATGGAGCACACACAGCAAAGGCCGAAAATGGCGTTCCAAAGTGGAGCACACACAGCAAATGCCGAAAATGGCGTTCCAAAATGGAGCACACACAGCAAAGGCCGAAAATGGCGTTCCAAAATGGAGCACACACAGCAAAGGCCGAAAATGGCGTTCCAAAATGGAGCACACACAGCAAATGCCAGAAATGGCGTTCCAAAATGGAGCACACACAGCAAATGCCGGAAATGGCGCTCAAAATGGAGCACACACACAAAAGATGCCGAAAATGGCGCTCTAAAAATGGAGCACGGTTCGGGAATGAACCAGGGGTCGCAGCACCTCACCACCAAATCAACTCAACTCAACACATGGTAAGTCAAGTGGCAGCTGGCGAGCCAGGTAAGTGAAAATGCATTGCATAACTTTGATAGGATTGTTCAAAGTCACACACTGCACAAGTCCCATCAAAGTGGGGGCGACTGTAGGCATTGCATTTTTGCATGTGAAACCCGATGATGAGTCTCAGTTGGAGGCACTACCTTTTTAGTTAAGGATATTGCGGGAAACGGACGTCGGAAGGGGAAATTCAGAATAAGTACGTCATAAAGTTCATTTCACAAGTTCACTATTTTCGTTCATGCTACGTCCGTTACTTCGTTCGAACGTCAAACAGATTGCGGGCGTTCATGTAGCGTTCGAATGGGCGTTCGAACGGCGTCAGTATTTCTGGTTTTGCTGCTAGCCTCACACTTAACCTTGGCCCAAAACACAACACCTAGCCCATCACACTTGGCCCACACGCCCAAGACCCTCAAAATACAACCCAATTAAATAAAATATTAATTAAATAATATACCAAATTAAATAAATTAATTAATTAAGTCATATACCAAATTAAATAAAACAAATAAAATCTAAATAATCACCTACCAAAATAATAAAAATACTCACCCAAATTAAAGAAATTGCATGCCTAATTAAAATCAATCAACAAATATTATTCCTAATAAAAAAATATATTATTCCTAACTTAAAATATTGTATGCCTAATCAACACAAATAAAATATACTAATTTCCTAATCAAGCCTAAATTTGTCCCCCAATCAATATATATTTTCCTTTTGTGACACTAATTAGATATTACAAATCCCTATCCATGCAAACCCTAATGGACAACTATAAAACACACACGTTAAAAGCAACCCTTCTTCTCGGCAGCAGCAACCTAAACCATGCAACCTTCACGTTAAAAGCCAATAACGCCACATGCCCCACTCACTAACCTTCAATCCACGCCACCTAACCCTTACACTCGGCAACTTCACAGCCTGCTCACCGACTAAGGAACACTCACGCCTCATCAAACAATAAGGTACCCTCATCAGCGCCTCAACCGACCAAATAACCCACAAAGCCACAAATACTCATCACGCCTCAAGCCATAGCCTTCACAAACGTAAGTTCTTCATGCTAAACCCCTCTCTTCAGCCACAAATTCACGTAGCAGCCCTCATCCTCACTGAACTCACCCAAACTGAGCCATTCACACAGTAAAATACCCCCTCCAGCGAATTAATAAACCCTTAAAACTGTCATGCAACTGCCGTGAACAAGCAGCCCAATCTGTCCCCAAATAGCCCCCCTAAACCGAGAAGAAACCAGCCCCTAAAACATCCAAAACAGCAGCCCAATACCCATTAAAACCGCACAAAACAGTCACCGAATTAGCCTTCAAACAGTGAACAAATACAACCAAAACAGTGACCAGAAAATCACAAGGAAACAGAAGCAAAATGGAGGTCAAAACAGTAGCTTGAGCAGCGAAACAGCGAGGTAAAATGCAAACCGGTGAACCGGAAGAGTTGCGGAGTGATAGCCCTTCCGACGGCCGTGAAACGCAAGTCCGAAAGTCGACATAAAAGGTTAGACCTTAGGGTATTTTTCACACTTGTTTTCAGTTGTATTTTTATTATTTATTGAGTACTATTCGCATGATTGTTACGTTAAAAATGCATGTTGTGGCCCTTGAGTAGATAAATATGCATGTACTATGAAATATTGTATGTTGTGGACTTGGAATAAAATGAGAGATGTGTCAACTCCCGCTGTATATCAGATGGAAACCCGGACATAAATTTCATAGCCGATTCTGAATGGACGGTAGTATGATCTGTACTCGGGATACAACTCCACATACCGCTTGAGTAAATGGCACCCTCTTTTGTTTTGTTGCTTTGTTTCATTTATTTTCCGTTATTTGAATTGTGCATGTCATTTGTTTATGTATGATGCAATCGAGCGCATGGGCTTAATAAGTGTGATGAAAGGTCCCCTATTTGGAGAGGTTAAAACCCTTTACCACAATGCTTTGCCGCACCGGTTGATGTGTGCTCGTTGGATGCAAGATACATTCAATCGGGCATACTAATTTTGATATTATTGTTTTAATCCATTGTATGCATGATGCAATCGAGCGCATGGGCTTAGTAAGTGCGACGAAAGGTCCCCTATTTGGAGGGTTAAAACCCTTTACCACGATGCTTTGCCACGCCGGTTGATGTGTGTCCGGTTGGATGCAAGATACGTTCAATCGGGCATACTAATTTTGATGTTATTGTTTTAATTCTTTGTATGCATGATGTGATCGAGCGCATGGGCTTAGTAAGTCGGATTAAAGGTCCCCTACTTGGAGGGGTTAAAACCCTTTACCACAACAATGCTTTGCCGCGCCGATTAATGTATATTCGGTAGAACGTAAAATATGTTCAATCGGGTATACGAAGTCCGATATCATTGTCTTTACTTTATATATATGCATTATGTTGATTGCGCATGGGCTTATTTAGTGCGATTAAAGGTCCTCTACTTGGAGAGATTAAAGTCTTTTACCACGATGCTTTGCCGCGCTTTTAGCCTGTTATTATTTATTAGGTGTCATCTATTCATCCGTTCCTGTATGTGTCATATTGTTTACTGCATTTGGGAGGTCACTGCTGTAACCCCATTCGAACGCGTTCCGAAACGCCACACGAACGCATGTTTTCTATCTGGTCTTGTTCGAACGCGTTATCAAACGCTATAGGAACGCGAACATTCTGTTTACCATTCGAACGCGTTATCAAACGCTATACGAATGCGAACCTTCTATTTACCGTTCGAACGCGTTTACGAACGCTACACGAACGCGAGTACACTGAATTGAGTCATTTTCATCACATGTGTGTTTGTATCCATATTAGTTATCTTCTTTTGCGCCACCCATATCATGTTTATATCCCATGGTTGCATCATTTACCTTCGTCTTGGCTTAACGTATTACAATTCATAAATCTAAGTCATGATAGCGTTTGAGTATTATTTCTCGTGGTATATCGGATGGAAACCCAGACATAAATTCCATAGCCGATTCTGAATGGACGGTAGTGCGGTCTGTACTTGGGATACAATTCCACGTACCACTTGGAAAAGTGCTCACATGTGTGCTTGTGTGGTTAATATGCGTGCTCGTGTTTTCGTGAATACAATATGCCAATGAAGTTGTATGTTCGTTGCTACTTTGATGTACTTTCAAGCATGCAATCTTAGATGTGAAATATATGTAAATTCAGGTGTAAGTTTTATTTTGTATATGTGAATTTAGAAGCATGATACTCCTGGAAATAAGTGTTACTTAAGCTTGATTAAATTATCACATAAATCCTTTCATTACAAGTAACGTAAGTAAGGGACCATTCTGAACCCAACAGTTTGAGGTCTTCCCTTGCAAGGGGTGAGTGCGGCCTTAAATCTTTGTCCCGGTTCACACCAGAAGGCGAATCCATTATTCTACGGTTTAGTCCCCCGTGGCTACTCCGTACTCCCGACCGGGCCGCGAGCCCGGGACAGCATGCGTGGCCCAGTTTCTGTGTCCCACAGTCTGGCGACTCCACTGGGGATAGAGAATCGGCCCCGAAATATTGTCTTGTAATGTTTGGATTTATGTTTTAATTGACCGTGTCTATAGTGGATGAAATTGGGGTTTAATCAAAGGCATTTTAAGGCTAGGTAATGGTTTGGTGTCTTCCTTCATTCACTACCTTTCTAGAAGGAAAAGCTGTGAAGGCACCTAGATAGCCATCTACTCGTAGCCTATTGTGATGGACTAATTTGGAGGACTCGTTGTTTATTCCTGACACCAAGCGATAAGAGCCTAAGAGGCTTGGGTATTTAAGTGAGCCTCGCTCCACCTTCCCTCTGGGGAATCTACAACAGGAAATCCATTTGACAGTCCGTCACATACCATAGCTCATTGGCACGTACCTTAGTTTATAAAAAGGGTGCGCTCACTTGGTTGCTCAAACCCTTGATTGGGGAGACCTAGTTGTGGGCCATCCTTCGCCAATGAGAGCCTTGTCTATACTCCTGCGAACCCACCAATAGACCGGGTTTGTATGGTTAAAGTAACAATTATTTCCTTGAGTATGTGCTAGTGGACCATCCACATTTGGATACAGTTGGACCATTGTCAGAAATGCGGACTTGCTGGGCCATTTAAACTGGGGCGAGTTCGTACCTTTTGACCATTGGGCCCAAAGCTTATGAAATGTTGATGGGCCATTCCGTAGAAATTATTACTTTATGTTTGCATTATCTTTTATACTTGTGTTTGGGAACATCGTCATTGGGATCCATTTGGACCATTTGTCATGGGATATGGGCTTGTTGGGCCATTTAAACTGGAACAAGAACGTATCTTATGACGATTGGGCTGAAGGCTTCTAAATATTGATGGGCCATTTTGTGCTTGTGTTCGGAACATTACCATTTGGATTTAGTTGGACTCCTTGCCATGAGATGTGAACTCGGTGGGCCATTTAAACTGGGACGAGTTCACTCCTATGACAGTTAGCCCAAAAGCTTCTAAAATGATAATGGGCCGATTTATTTGAAAATTTTAATTGATTTCGTATGTTTTATATGTTACATGCATCTCATGCACCCCATGCATACATACATAATGTTAACCCTTGTGTTCTGGAAGCCATCATAGATTCCCGTTGGGTTAGGGAAAAGGGAAGACTCACCAAAATACTGGGAACAGACATGAGTGAATCAGATATTGAGGTATCCCGTATGGATCAGTTGGAAAACGGTCTCGCCAAGGTCACTGAACAGTTGCAAGCCTTGGCTACTGCTATGGCTGGTATGGCTGTGCCCCGTGCTGGGGGAAATTCTGAGAATGTGAGGCGTGAGGAGCCTCCGAATGGGTTGGGGGATGATGTCCCCACTTTTGATGATGACATGGAAGAATATGCAACAGGCATAATGATTGGGTCTCAGGCAGAATTTCAGAAGCTTCGGGATCAGGTTGAAACAGTTACCCGCAAAATGAGGGGTAAGAATGAGGATTTGCTAGATTATGAGGCAATGACCTTCGGAGAACAGCTGCCAGCTCAGTTTAAAATGCCCGACATGGCCAAGTTTAATGGGAATGGAGACCCTAGAGTCCATCTGCAGCAATATGTCTCAGTCATGAGTTCAATGGGCCTATCACAGCGCCAAGTCCAAAAGATGTTTGGGATGTCACTCGAGGGGGAACCAGTGGTTTGGTATCATAGCCTTAAGAAGAAGGTTAAGGAAGATTGGAAGGAACTAGCTGATGCTTTTCTGAAGCAGTATGTTACATACTTAGAAATTGTCTTGTCACTCCGTGATTTGGAGAACACTAAGCAGAAGCCAGAGGAAAGTTTCAAAGAGTATGTGGATCGCTGGAGAAGCCAGCTTTTGAAAATGAAAACTCGGCCTTCAGAGAAATACCAAATTAAAATGATCATCAAGGGCACCAAACCCTCAATTTATGGTAAGCTGAGGAGGATGGCTTCGATGATTTCCGATTTTCGACAGTTGAGGGAAACTGTCATGGATATTGAGGAAGAGGAGGCTGAAAACAGAAAGTTTTATGGCCAGAGTAGAAGAACTTTTGGAAGGCATTCTGAGACTAAACCCGCTACTGCCGAGGTTGCTTCCATCAAGAACCGGTATTCGGTTGGAGGGGTTAGTAAGTCGGATTAAAGGTCCCTACTTGGAGGGGTTAAAACCCTTTACCACAATGCTTTGTCGCGCCGATTAATGTGTATTCGGTTGAAAGTAAAATATGTTCAATCGGGTATACGAAGTCCGATATCATTGTCTTTACTTATATATATGCATTATGTTGATTGCGCATGAGCTTAGTAAGTGCGATTAAAGGTCCTCTACTTGGAGAGATTAAAGTCTTTTACCACGATACTTTGCCGCGCTTTTAGCCTGTTATTATTTATTAGGTGTCATCTATTCATCCGTTCATGTATGTGTCATATTGTTTACTGCATTTGGGAGGTCACTGCTGTAACCCCGTTCGAACGCGTTCCGAAACGCCACACGAACGCATGTTTTCTATCTGGTCCTGTTCGAACGCGTTATCAAACGCTATACGAACACGAACATTCTGTTTACCGTTCGAATGCGTTATCAAACGCTATACGAACGCGAACCTTCTATTTACCGTTCGAACGCGTTTACGAACGCTACATGAACGCGAGTACACTGAATTGAGTCATTTTCATCACATGTGTGTTTGTATCCATATTAGTTATCTTCTTTTGCGCCACCTCATATCATGTTTATCCCATTGGTTGCATCATTTACCTTTGTCTTGGCTTAACGTATTACAATTCATATATCTAAGTCATGATAGCGTTTGAGTATTATTTCTCGTGGTATATCGGATGGAAACCCAGGCATAAATTCCGTAGCCGATTCTGAATGGACGGTAGTGCGGTCTGTACTTGGGATACAATTCCACGTACCACTTGGAAAAGTGCTCACATGTGTGCTTGTGTGGTTAATGTGCGTGCTCGTGTTTTCGTGAATACAATATGCCAATGAAGTTGTATGTTCGTTGCTACTTTGATGTACTTTCAAGCATGCAATCTTAGATGTGAAATATATGTAAATTCAGGTGTAAGTTTTATTTTGTATATGTGAATTTAGAAGCATGATACTCCTGGAAATAAGTGTTACTTAAGCTTGATTAAATTATCACATAAATCCTTTCATTACAAGTAACGTAAGTAAGGGACCATTCTGAACCCAACGGTTTGAGGTCTTCCCTTGCGAGGGGTGAGTGCGGTCTTAAATCTTTATCCCGGTTCACACCGGGTGGCGACTCCATTATTCTCCGGTTTAGTCCCCCGTGGCTACTCCGTAATCCCGACCGGGCCGCGAGCCCGGGACACCATGCGTCGGCCAGTTTCTGTGTCCCACAGTAAGGGCCACCATAGGCCGTAGTCCTCGTATCACGGAGAAACCGGAGGTAAGTAACAAGGAAAGTGACAGCAAAGAAGGGACAATAACGAGATGCGAGGAACGCACCAAGTTTGACAGACGAAAACGGGATGAAACAGACGACGAAGAACCCCCTATCTTCATTCAGTTCGGCAGTATGCCACCGGTTGTAGCCAACCATTACTTGTTGCCCGGAAAATTCAAGGGGGACAACAATGGGGAAGCTGGAACAAGCGAAGATGTCTATAAGGGTGATGAGACAGAATTTGCAGTACTCTCGATAACGGATAAGGAAGCTTCAGATGAGGAAGTGACCGACATAGAAGAAGAAATAGACATCAGGACCGAAGTGAGAAGAAAGGGAATATCACATAATTGGCTTCTTAAAGAATTGTATGAGGCCGGAAATCCTATAGTCGGAACGTTACGAGAAGACTTGGGACGATCTCCATACCTCGTCCTATATGGGACGACAAAAAAAAACGGACCGTCACCAGAGAAGAAAAGCAAAGATTGACCATCAATAATGTTTCTCACAATGCACTAGTCACGTTACCACCTTCTAGAAGGGACACAAAAGGAGAAATACCTCGAATCGACGACGAGAGTGAGCAGATAAGCCTATTAGGGAAGGTGATATTCCCAAAGCCACCACCATAAATGACAAAGCACATGCGGCCATTGTATGTAAAAGTGAAAGCTAATGGGATACCTATCACCAAGGTATTGATTGACAATGGGGCAGCCATCAATGCAATTCCGGTTAGGATACTAGGGCGTTTAGCAAAGTCAGAGGAGGACCTTATCCCTACGGAAGTGGTGCTAACAAGTTTCAATGGAGGGGCGTCAACGGCCAAAGAGGTAGTCATGTTGGATAGTTATGACCCATAGTATCACTATTTGTATAGATCATGGTGTTGTTGTACAAATTAACTATGTGACAAAGGAAATTGCTCTTCTATCATTTGTAATTAGATTACCAAGATGTATAAATGATACAAGGTCCTTATGATTAGTTCCGGATTGAGATGATATGAGACATTATCAATCCATAAAGGTTTAATCATTAAATATCCCTAGTCGTAGTATTATCGAGATTGGACATCGATAATGCGGAATATACTAGTATTACACTTGTGCGCGTTGTGGGAGCATAACGACATAGTTCTCATATATTTGGATATAGGATACTCATGCAAGTGTAGTAGGAGGTTGTGTTTTACCGATGGTACGGAAAACAGCTTCGCTCTAGATAGACCCATCAGAATTCCATTGGTAGTATGACTATATGTCTATGGAAGTCCGAATCAGGGTAGGTGTATTTGGTTAACCTGAGACTGCACCGCTAATACTTGCGACAATCAATATACTTTGGTTTTGGTCGTCCAGGGCTTTAACAGGTTCTATGTACGCCTCTTCTGGGTGTATTGAGAATCGTAATGTATTGGGTGTGATGTCGAGATGGAAGTATCACTCTAGTAATAGTGGAGATGATGATCACGTAGGATACGAAACTGGTTCTCTTATATGCTGCACCTATCGGGATATTATGACTAGGTCATGTTTATCCGATTATAGAGACTAGTTACCAGAGATCCGATATGTGCTTCGTACGGGGCAAACACGATTCCAGCCTCAGGCCTTGCACGTGACATCTGATGCTGGATCGAAATACGTAATACTTAAGGATATTTATGGAGAATTGGGTAGGCATGGCGCTTTGCTAGAAGCCAACCTTGTCTTGTAAATTGGTAAAAACATAGTACTAGGTACGTACGTGTTCGGATAGTCCGACGACCAGATTTACTGCCACATATCCGGGAATCTCATGGGCCGCTTCCCGAAGATTCACCGATTACGTATGACTCGCACTTTATTAATCTGGGATTAATTATTAGAGAGAAAATTAATCTGGGATTAATTACGGAGATATTTTATCTGGGATAAAATATTATTTAGAGAGAGAACGATT
>SKCR01047467.1:0-41081 GCA_019454045.1 Zanthoxylum bungeanum
TGTTCTGGTTTGATTTGTTTAATGCATGTTATTTTCGTTTAATGACACACTAATTCCCCAATAGTTATATTACTATAAATCAGTAAATGATACAAAAGGATTAAGGAACTTACGAAACAGTTGAACTTTATGAGTTACTTAGGACAAGACTGAATAGAAACCTAACTTTACATGGGATTCATGATGAATCCTATTTGGGAGTGGGGGAGAATGTAACACCCGGTAATTCTAGAGTAAACTCTGACGATCATTTTGTCAATTGTGGCATAATGTGTGATATAAAAATCATGCATGAGTGCGAATTTGGCATAATGTGTGATATACAAATCATGCATGAGTGCGAATTTACTCGCAGAATTAATTTTTTGGACATCCGGTAAATCGTTTGCAATTCCGTTACGCAATTATTTTTATGTCGCGTACTAGACAACCTTTCGTAATTTGGCCATAACTTAGGATACCAAAGCCTGATTTCACTGATCCTTATATGATCGGAAAGCTTAGACCGAGATCTAACAACTTTCGTATAATATATTTTTCCACATTCGGATGATAACTAAGTCAGAAAAACATGTTTTGTTTTACACAATTACGAATTTTGTCCTTATTTAACATGTGACAAATTAACCATTTTTATTTTATTTACTAAAAATCTTCCATTCACTTAAAAAAAAAAAAACAGCCTTATACACCGTCTTCTTCAGACCACACTCACAAAATTTCTGGATTTTTGCACACCAAATTTCCGCCTCTTCAAAATTCGTTCATGGCAACCAAATAACAATGGATTTTTGTGGCTTCCTCTAGCCTACTAATTACTCTCCAACACTCTTCTTTAAATTTTGAAAATCTTACCTAAATTTCTATTCTCATTTTCGAAACCTTGATAACCTTAGACTTAAATGGGATGTATTTGCCTTGCTTTAGTTGTTGGCACGTATATTCATGCATTCCATGACATAATAACTTAGTTTGGGCATCAAATGATGAAATTGCACAAATTTGGTTAGTTTGCTGCCTTGGCCGAATGGTGTACAAGGGATGGGGAATTCAATTCTGTTTTTGGTAAATTAGACATAGATTAGAGCATTTTAGTGTGTGAGATTATTTTAGAGATGAAAAAGCACTTTTTTAGGGAAATGGCCGAGAGTACATATGATAGCAAAGATAATGATGTTGAATCTTAATGGCATTATAATAAAGTTATTAATGTATGGGGTTGAAGATAAGTGAGCTTATGTATATATTTTTGTGTGTGAATAGCCATGAATTTAGCTAATGAGAGAAGTGATAGGGCATAAGGTAGCCATGACTTTTATATGGTGCAAGTGTAGTGAAGCTTTTTTTGTGATTCTCTTATCACTTTAGAATGTATTTGAGGAAAAACTGAAACCTTTCTATTACTCTCAAGAATAGAAATACAAAGTATTAAACTTTACAAAATAACCTCACTACACTCTCTAACACTTTACACACACTTTGGGATGATTACAACTAAGATTTGAAACTCAATTTATAGGGCCAAAAAATACGTGCACTGTTGCCACACGTTTTGGCCAACTCAAGATGCCCTAGTCAGCTTGCACTTCCTGATTTCATGGCATCACCACCGAAAGTTGCATGGACTCATGCATGGAAGCTTCTGTTTTGTTGTGCAGCTGGATTTTGGGCCTTGGGCAGCTGGATTCATTACAATTCTCCCCCTCCAGCTGCGTCTGAAGCAATTGTCACTACAAAAAAATTGGGAAATAGAGACGGATTTTTTCATCTCTATTCCGTCGCTAATCCACCAATAGCGACGGAATAGAAACGAAAAAATTATGTATCTATTATGTTCGTCACAAAAACAATAGCGACGAAATTTTTTTTCCGTCTCTAAATTAGAGATGGAATAGAGACGGTATAATATTCCGTCGTAATTTAGCGACAGAATATTCCGTCTCTAAATTGTGACAGAATATGATGTCGCTATTTAGGGACAGAAATTTCACCGTCGCTATTTACCACGGAACTATACTCCGTCGCTATTTAGCGACGGATTATATTTCCGTCGCTATTTACAACTATTTAGCGCTGCTATTGCCTTTCTATTTTATATTTTTAAGTAATAAACAATATTATTAATGTTAGTAAAATTATAAAATAAATATATTAATTATTTAAATTATAAAATAAACACAACAAATAATAAAATAAAAATTTTATTACATAAATGTTATAATGTGTAAAAAAAGTCATAAAAAATACATATAACTTAATTCTTCTTAACTCTCTGCTCACAATTAGTTGGCGGATCAGGTGGACCTGAAGAGGAAGGCCGTGAACTCAGGTCTCGCATCATCTGAAAATACCGCTCCATATCTGCGATCTTCTGTTTGAGATCAAACACCTCTTCATTTCTCTTCTGCTGCTCTTCCTCTATTCGGTGGTGTATCTCTTCATTCAGTCATTGTTATATAGTCTGCATCTCAATCCTAACTCGCTCTTGTACTCGTTGCTCAAATGTATCATCAAAATTCATATCGTAGTACGATCTACCTAAGGTGCGTAGCGAATCTGGATATGAAAGTGATGCAAGAGAGCCGAGACTGTACACTCTGCGTTTCATAGTATCCACTCTAATGACATGTAAGTATAGGCGATTGGTGTCGGGCTGAGTCTCAGGCTCACCAGACTCCTCTGAAAATTGAGATGTAATCGATATCCCGGCTATGTCTCTGCACAACTCTATCTTGTCTCGAGTAACCACTTTCGTTAATGTGTCGGCTGGATTCTCATCTGTATGGATCTTCACTAGTCTTAGCAGTTGTTGATCCATTACTTCACGTATCCAATGATAGCGAATATCAAAGTGTTTCGTCCGGGAATGATACATTGAGTTCTTGCTCAGGTCCATAGCACTCTGACTGTCACAATGTATCTTGCATTCTATCTGCTTGATCCCTAACTCTTGGAGAAAATACTTTAGCCACAACATTTCCTTTCCTGCCTCAACTATAGCGATGTACTCAGCTTCTGTTGTGGATAATGCAATACACATTTGCAATCTTGACTGCCATGACAAAACTCCCCCTAGAAAAGTGTAGATGAAACCTGATGTAGATTTCCTACCATCAAGATCTTCTGCCATATCTGAATCTGTATAGCCTTCCAAGATCGGATCAGCTCCCCCGTAGCACAGACGAAACTTTGATGTACCCTTGAGGTACCTGTGAATCCATTTGACTGTTTCCCAGTGTTGCATTCCAGGGTTAGAAAGAAAATGACTCACTACACCCACTGCGTATGCAATATTTAGCCTGGTACATACCATTGCATACATTAGGCTTTCAACAGCTGAAGAATATGGTATTGATGACATCTCTTCTATCTCTTTCTTGATGAGGGACATGAACTCTTGCTCAGTTCGAAATGGTGCACTAGCGGAACGCTGACTGGTTTGGCTTTATATATATCGAACCTCCTGATTATATGTTCAATATACCTCTCCTGTGAAAGCCATAACTTCTTGTTCTGTCTGTCACGAACAATCTCCATTCCCAAAATTTTTTGAGCTGGTCCTAAGTCCTTCATGTCGAAAGACTTAGAGAGTTCCTTCTTCAGCTGGCTGATCTTCGTTGCTTCTTGTCTAATAATCAACATGTCATCTACGTATAGTAGAAAAGCAACGAAATTTCCACCTAGAAACCTCTGAATGTATACACACTGATCTGTTGCAGTTCTTTTGTATCCTTGACCCACCATGAATGAGTCAAACTTCTTGTACCACTGCCTCGGTGCTTGCTTGAGCCCGTACAAGCTCTTTTTCAACTTGCAAACAAGGTTTTCTTTTCCTGAAACCTTGAATTCTTATGGCTGCTCCATATAGATTTCTTCATTCAGATCAACATGAAGAAATGCTATTTTGACATCCATTTGTTCAAGCTCCAAGTTCAATCTGCCTACAAATCCTAGGATGACTCGGATTGAAGCCATTTTTACCACTGGTGAAAAGATCTCATCAAAGTCAATTCCCTTTTTCTGTAGAATTCTTTGACTACTAGTCGAGCTTTGTGTTTCACCACTTTTCCGCTACCATCTTTCTTAAGCTTGAACACTCATTTGTTCTTTGGTGCCTTCATTCCATGTGGGAGATTGACTATCTCATAAGTGTTGTTTTTCTGCAGAGATTCCATTTCATCCTGCATTGCGTGTAACCATTTGTCTTGTCTTCATGAGATACATCTTCGTTGAAGGTTTCTGGCTCCCCCTCATTAGTAAGCAAAATATATTCAGATCCTGAGTATCTGGATGATGGAATCCAGCCTCGCTCAGATCTTCGTACTGGAGGTTCACTGGTTTCTAGCTGTTTGTTGTCATCCAAATCTGTGGATGATCTGTAGCCTCTGATGGAGCAGGTTGCAGCTCCCCCTGCTCAACACCATCTTCCTCCTCTGGTTCTGCTTCTGGTATGTCTTGCACCCCATCATCATCTGTGGCCACTCGTGTTGGTGCTATGGTTATGTCTGGATTTACATCAGCTTTGTTGGCACTGGATTTAGAAGACATCTTGGGCTTTTCAATGTCTTCTATTGTTTAGTCTTCAAGAAACACTACATCTCTGATTATGATGACCTTCATTTCCTTCGGGTCCCATTGTCTGTATCCAAATTCCTCGTCTCCATAGCCTATGAAGATGCATGGAGTAGTCCTTGCATCGAGCTTCTGCCTGAGCTCCTTGGATATATGTGCAAAGGCTAAACATCTTAATATTCTGAGGTGAGAATATGAGGATTCTTACCAGACTACACTTTCTCCAGAATCTCAAAGTTCAACGGTATAGATGGTGATCTGTTGATCAAGTAGCACGCGGCACGAACAGCTTCTCCCCAGAATGGCTTTGGTAGTTTAGCCATACTGATCATGCTTCTGACTTTCTCCATAATGGTGCGGTTCATCCTTTCAGCGACACCATTATGTTGTGGGGTGCGTGGAACAGTCTTTTCATGTCGTATGACGTGGCTTCCGTATTAGGCATCGAACTCCCTGGAAGTGTATTCTCCTCCATTGTCTGTGCAAAGGCACTTCAGTTTCTTCCCTGTTTCACGCTCGACTATGGCATGGAACAGTTTGAAGTAGTCCAAGACCTGATCCTTTGATTTCAGAAAATACACCCATACTTTCTGAGAAGCATCGTCAATAAAAGTCAGAAAGTATTTATTGCCACCTAGTGAATTTACCTCCAATGGACCACAAACATCATAGTACTCCAGACTGAGTAACTCTGATTTTCTTGTAGAAGTGAAATTGAAATAGACTCTATGTTGCTTACCGAATAGATAGTGATTGCAAGGATCCAGAGTAACATTTTTAGAGACAGAGATTATATCCTTCTTTGTCAAGGTAGACAACCCTCTTTCACTCATGTGACCGAGTCTCTGGTGCCACAGATTCTGAGAAGCCTTTGGTTCAGCTACATTGAGGCTTTCTGCACATATCTTCACATGAGTCTTGTATAACGTTCCACAAATATGTCATCGGGCAATGACCATAGCACCTTTTATCATTCTCCTAGTGCCATTACTGAAGTGGCTAGTATAACCCTGTTTGTCAAGGGCTACCCCCGAGAGTAAGTTGAGCTGAAGTTCTGGAACATGTCTTACCTCCTTCAAGGTTATTGTATACCATGTATTTGTCCGTAATTGTATTTCACCAATTCCCACTATCTGAGAAGAACTGGTATTCCCCATCTTCACTGCTCCAAAGTCTCATGCTTTGTATGTTGTGAAAAAATCCCTGTGAGGAGTGACGTGGTAGGATGTTGCAGTATCTACCACCCACTCGACATCCTGAGTTGCGGTGTGAAGGCATGCTTCTTCCTGGCCGGAGCATATAGCTACATCTACTGTGGTAACTACTAGTGTCTCCGCATCATTCTTCTTCGGCTGGTTATTGCCTTGTCCCTACTTCCGTTGTAGTTTCTGATAATTCTTCTTTAAGTGGCCTTCTATGCCACAGTGAAAACACTTGTATGTCTTTCTCTCGTCCTTGGATTTGCCTCTGCTTTTGCTTCTACCTTTCCCTTTGCCTTGATTTTTCTCCAGTTGTCTTCCTCGATGCTCCGAGACAAGTTCTTCTGTTTGATCTGAGCCCACATCTTTTCTTCTGGCTTCTTTATTTGACAGGGCATCTTTTACCATAGGCATGGTAAGTTTGCCTCTTGGAGCTGAGTTGCTGAGAGTAACCACCAGAGTCTCCCAGCTATCAGGAAGAGAACTGAGTAGCAAGAAGGCTTGAACTTCGTCTACCAGTTGCATGTCTACTGCAGACAACTGGTTCACCAGGCTTTGGAACTCGTTTGTGTGTTCTGGAACGGAAGTTCCACTCCGTAGCTTCAGGTTCACCAAACGCCTCATGATTAAGGCTCTATTCCGAGCTGTTTTGGCCTGGAACATGTCTTCCAATTTCCTCCACATTTCATAAGCATATGTATCATGTGCTACGTAGTGGAAGACATTATGGCTGATCCACTGCCTAATCTGACCCAGAGTCCTGTTATTGAGTTTATTAAAGTCATACTCTTTAACAGATTCTGGTCTCACTCCATTCACCTCGATAACATCAAATAAATCTTTACAATATAAATAATCTATCATTCGAGGTCTCCAGATGGAGTAATTAGTTGTTGTCAGCTTGATCATTACACTAGAAGGGGAATCTTCCATTTCCATTATAAGTTTTAGTGTTTAAAATGAAAATAGGTTAAAATTGAGGCTGAATTTCACAAATCGAAGGTCACCGTTGCGTCCGGAACGGTCAAAAATGGTGGAATAGACACTTCGTTGGTCTAAATCTGATTCAGGGGCTGATTTATAAATTCCTAAAATTTCTAGGGTAAAATTATAAATTTCAAAGACTTCATGGGGCTAAATGAAATTTGACAGGTTGTTGACGTGTCAATGCTGACGTGGCAAAGTGGGACCGCAATGATGATGTGCCTGACACATGGAGCTGACGTGGTGGATGACGTGTCGCTGACGTGGCTTGATGATGTGGCAGACTGACGTGGCAGGTAGGCTGGCGTGGCAGCTGGCGTGGCGCTGTCGTGGTACCATGTAATCGTCTTCAACCTTGGTTCAGCGCGTGTGGCGTATGCTGCGACTAGGATTCACACGCCGGCGCGTGTTGGAGCTTGCGACCTCGTCTGACGTCTATTTGATCACCGGAAAATACCACCGAACTCGTCTCGACATGAACTAGCTGATGGTATGCTCAAAGTTGATTTTTGACAACTTTTATCGGAACCAATTTTCCGAACCGAAGCTTTGTTTCTGAGTTTCGGGATCCCTCTGTGCAACCTTAGCTACTGATACCACTTGTTGTGATTCTCTGATCACTTTATAATGTGTTTGAGGAAAAACCGACACCTTTCTATTACTCTCAAGAATAGAAATACAAAGTGTTAACTTTACAAAACAACCTCACTACACTCTCTAACACTTTACACACACTTTGGGATGATTACAACTGAGATTTGAAACTCAATTTATAGGGCCAAAAAAACACGTGCACTGTTGCCACACGTTTTGGCCAGCTCAAGATGCCCTAGCCAGCTTGCACTTCTTGATTTCATGGAATCACCACCGAAAGTTGCATGGACTCATGTATGGAAGCTTCTACTTTACTGTGCAGTTGGATTCTGGGCCCTGGGCAGCTGGATTCATTACAGCTTTTTTGTTGGTGTTGATAGAATAGCACGAATACCATTTTTGAAGAACCATTGGCCGAATAGTGAGGGGCTATGGTTGATGGTTGATTTTTGCATCTTGGATGATGATTTAATGTACTACAAGTATCAAATTGTTAGTTTTATCAGGTACTTGTCATTGGTTGAATTTGGATAGTTTGAAGAAGATTTAAAATGTGTTAATATTGGTTATTTAAATGTTGTGCTTAGTGTCGTAAATTGATGTTGGAAGTTTGTTAATGAATATGTATGTATTATGGTCGAAGGTGGCAAGTGTGATTGTGTGGGTTGTTAACGCGCCATTATGGTGTCTTGCCTAAGAATCTGGACCGCGAGTAATGTGGGTAGTAATGATGCGAGGTTATGGCAAGTGTTAGTGATTTTCTTTTGTAATGTTGGGAGTTTTCACGATATTCAGACCTACCAATAATTTTATTCATGTTAAGGATAATTGACTGCTTAAGAAAATAACACGATTAATTTTCGGGCCGGTAGAAGCTTCAGTACTCGAAAGCTTGTTTTAGATAAATAAACGTAAAAACTTCATGTTCTCGTTAGCATGCATTCATGTTTCATTCATGCATTGAATTAGGATATCAAACATCCTTTGTTACTAATTATTCTTGAAAATCATGCTTTATATATGACACACATGATCTTTCGTTTCGTACCTTGAGGTTCCTCTGACAGTAGGGCCAACTTTAGTCTGTGAGTTGATACTTTGATTTCTGTTTTATTGATATTTATGTTTTATGATACTTTCATTTTTATATATTTTCCGATATTTTGATTACATGTTTATGAGGAATTTTGAAAGAAAATGATTCAGATAATTCTATTTTCTGATCGTATGTGATCTGATGTGTGATTCGTCACGGTGCTTGACAACCCTCCGTGGAGCCTGTTATGGGGCCCTAACCATCAAAAATGGCAGCTCACTGCCCTATGTTGACACGATTATGTTCGGACATTGTTCGATCTTTGCGCGCGACTCAATCAACGGACGCCTGTTAGTTTTGATGAGATTTTTTGATAATTAAGATATGAGACTATGATTTCAGTTTTCAGTTTTCTGATGAAATTTTCATAATGATTTTCATTTGATTTTTTTATTTCGATATCCATTCAATAGGTCGTTCAAACGATTGGACCCCCCATAGTTTTAGCAGGGGATGCATGTTACTTGAAGTTTCTTTTCGGCTTATGCTCTGGTCGGAAAAGATGGATGCCAACTGTAGTCATATAGTTAAACATGATATGGGTCCACACATTTATATTATGTTGAAGGTCGTGGGGACGTGTATTAGAATTAGTAAAAATATTCTGATGCATGTAAATATTATATGATTATAAGATTTTATATAAAAATGATAGATACACGTGATTTAAATACATATATGAATTTGATGTGTAAATCATGGTTGATGATTAATATAGGAATATGAATAGGAAGTTTAGATTTATTTATGTGCATAGTGTGTGTCCCATACTGCATTACAGGTTTCTGCATTTGCATGTCTAAGGCCTATGAGATGATTATGTCGTCTCATGTAGGTCATGTTCCGGATATACTAAGGTGTGACATCAATACTCAAGAGCTCCGTACCCACATTACTCGTACAAATCAAAACTTTTAATTACATATATATAATAGTGTGTTCAACACGGCTCAACACATAAACAAAACAAATGGACTTCTAAACTTATACGATACTCTTTAGGACACTAAAGTGGATGACTACAACTTGGGTGATTCCGTCGTCTCGAGCATGACTTTCCAAAAGCTTGTGTGGCTGACCTTTTTTGTTAACAACCTACAAAACTAGCAAACTGTTGTGGTGTGAGTTATAAAACTCATTAAGTAACCATGAATGACAAAAAAGAATGAAATATGCACATAGAATTTATCGACTATAATTCTACATCTAAACACTCCACATAGCTATAATGAAACAAATAACTTCAAAACCATTTGAAACGACATAACTTTTTATACAGAACCTCAATAATTGCTACTTATACCCACACTTGATTCCATATATGCTAGAAAATTCATTCCATAAATAGATAATCTATTTATGACTCTCTTATAAAAATATTACAGAAGATTTTTATATACGTAAGTCCAAGAAATATACCTCAACATCTCTCTATGAATCTTACAGGCCGAAACTCACCAAGTTATACTAAACTTTATGAAATCATACACATAACATGTAACAAAAAAGAAAGACATAAATTTCCATAACATATATGAATTCTGAAACATAACTTGTACATAATCTCAAACCCTCTACATAATAATCGTACATACAAAACTTCAGAAAGCTTACTTTTACTCATACATATACGGAAAATATTTCAAACATTAAAATTTTCATGTATCCCTTCCACATACAAGCCTCTGAGAAATGCATTCAAATCTTATATCTTAACTCAATTCAGACCTTTAAAATATTGCATAGCCAACAATAGAAACGTTCAGAACTTTAAGAGATTAAACTAATCAACAAACAATTCACACACACCGGTAGCATTATGTCTAGGCGGAATGTTACTAGAATAATTTGAAAGGAGAATTTTTAACTTTTATATATCAATATAAAATTATTATAATTCACTTATTTTGTATAATTATCATGTCCCACCTAAGAGATTTATTTTTAAACAAGGTACATGTTTGTACTTTCTTATTATTTTATCTTTCTTTAGCATAATTTTTAGAATATTGTGAGGTAAACCAAAGCCCTCAACATCATCTTTTTTTTTTTAAAAAAAAAAAATAGATCATACAATCAAATATAAATTCAAATGGAGAAAATTTCCAAACTATTCAAACGAATGCTCAGTAGAGCTCCAGGCCCGGAGGATGGATTTCCAAGCTAATATTCAGTAGAGTTCTGAATTGTACTATAAATATTTATATCTAGACTCCCAATTGATAAAAATAAATAAATAAATTGTAGAGTACAAAAATAATAATAAAATAATAATCTTTTTAGAACAGCCATGGATTGATTGATTGATTTTAACACAATGCTTAATATAAGCCATTTATTAGTCTCTTCATATCTCATAGATCTCTTTAGAGGCTTCTATAATATTATTATTACAACATTAAGAATAATCTTTAAATGAATAAAAGATTGGTCCATGAGAGAATCTCAATCTAAAAAGATTACAACATTTTAATAATTACAATACCATATGCTATTCGCAAGGGCTTGCAAGAGGAATATGTGAGATAGAAATAAAAATAAAATAAAAATCGAGAAAATAGTTGGGATTGAAATCAAGTAGAATAAATGTATGTACAATGCAATTACGGGAATAATGTTTAAAATCTGAGCCACGAAAGATGAAGAAGTTATAAAATGTGATTTAATAGTTCAAGTACATGCCCATGGCCATAATAAAAAAAGAAATCAAATATATATTTAAAATTCATAATTTAAAATTTGTTTTAATGTACAAAACATAAGGTTAAACAACTGATTTCATCCTTTTTAATGAAAAATTCTGCTGACTTCAAACACAGAAACTGTACAATGCAATCAAGAGAGAGGCAAAAAAAAATAAAATTACAAAGTGGGAAAAATCAACTCACACTCATTGGATTGTAAGCACTCTATATGTAAAATAAGTTGGATAGTGAAAGAAATCCCAAATGATAAAGGGGAAGTAAGAAAAGAAGCACACTGTATAAACTCAAGCCCTATTGTATTCTTGGTATGTGGAGAAAACATGTTGTGATTCTGTACAATTGATTGCCAGTCTTCATTATTGCGTGAATCTGATGATTAAATACAAGAACTTAAGTTGAAGTAGAATCTTGCGAAAAACATATATTAATACGTAGACATGAATATGAGGTTATTACCTTTGAGTTGAATATGCATTAAGCCTCAAGCAACATTTTCTTCTCTTCTTTTAATACCAATCCTTCGTAATTCTCGCAAGTGATGAGCTATCTCCTGGATGAACCGAACACCATCCTCTCCTTTTTTGATAGAGTTAATCGTGAGTTCCAGAAAGTTCTGGTCAGCCTCAAGTGCTTCCAACCTCTCACTCAGATCAGTAATCTCATTTTCGAGAGAAGCTAAATCTGTCACTTTACAAAGCTCGGGAGAGATTTGCTCACTGAACTGAGATTTTTCAAGTGAGGAAACACATCCCTGTACACGTGGACTTTCTCTTGATTCATATGCATCATTAAGCATCAACAGGTCATTCCCTACTGTTCGGCTATTTACTTCAGAATCTCCTTTACAATTAAGTTCTTCCAAGTCATTCACCTTGTCTCCTTCATTTCCGGAATATTCACTGTTAGCCAGGTCTGAGTACAGCCCATTGTATGAGAACATATAAAGCTTCTTCTCCAATTTCTTCAAACTTTGTAAAATATACAACTTTTCATCTCCAAATTCCAACACTGAATTTTGCACAGCTTCTCTTTTCATATCCTCAGATGACATGTCTGTTTTGGGACTTTTAATCACTGAGTTGTTATGAGCACTTGCATTTCCCTCAACACAAGTAACTTCCAAATGATCCATCCTAATCTCTTTTTCCTTGGAGTCAGGATTTAGCTCCAAAATGCTCTCCAACATTGACTCATTCGGGTGCTTCTTTCTATAATATTCAAGCTCTTCTTCTAGATCTTGAATCTCTTTCTCCTTCTCTGCTAGAAGGTCATTTGTTTTTTGCAGTGCTTCCATGTCATACTCAGCTTGCTCTTCCATCATTCTTAAGCTCTGCAACGCTTCCATGTGAAGTGATGCTTTCTCTTCCTGCAGTCTAGTAATCATGGCCATTGCTTGATTTACAGCATCAGCTGAAGCATTTCTTTCTTCCTCCAGTTCCTTGTAAACAGCACTCAACAATTTCCTATCATGTTCGATCTGTCGTTTCATCCGATCAACCACACTTTCACCTTCGATTTCACTGACAAAGCTTCCATCCAGAGATTCAAAACCAGACTCATTTCTCTCAAGTGAGATCATTTTTTGAAGTATTTGCATTCCGTTACTGCTAGAAGTATCAGAAGATTTCAATTCCTCACTATTTGCCTGCAGTTTAGGACTCATATCTGATACCAACTGCTCAAACCCCCGAGCAACAGATAGTTGTGACAACAAGAGCTTCAGATCTTCACTAATTCTTGAAGAATCCTTCCCCATCCATTGCTCTGCAAGCACACCAGACAACTGTCTGCCTCTATTGCCAACAGCTACCTTATATGCATCACTGAGATCCAATAAATTGGATGCCTGTGAAGCGGTATCACTTGAAACATGGTTTCTTTCTGTAGCTGTTTCATTTGATGCATTTGGCACATTTCCACCTTCACGGATGTCTTCACACTCCGTCTCCAACACTTCAATATTTCTTGTAACACCTACGAAGAGAAACAATTCCAAACCAAACCAAAACAAAGGAAAAAATGTTAAAATCGATAGTCATAAATGCCTACAGTATTTCAGGAGAATAATTAAACGATTTAATTTTAAACTCCATAGCATAAATAGAATGAATACTTCAAGAAAGTAATTGTCTTTGTATTGGATACCAACGATTCATGGTTAACCTCTAATACATATCCCGTATTTAATATTTGAATATTTCGAAAGATTTCTTCAGTTTGGAAATCTTTACTTCTGAAAATTCTTGAAGCACCTCGACCATCAGGATAAGACAGACCTTAACAATCATGTAAAAGAAATCTAGAAATAAGGTAATTTTCTGATACCTAAATGAATTCTATAGCAAATTTTGAAGACAGGAGAATGTTCAATGTTGTAAAACATACTCATTATAGATACTAAAGGGAATTAATAAACAATTTTCACAAGTCCTACATTTTCTAATTGATGTGCAAACTGGTTAAAAAAAATGAAAAAATTGAAAAGCTTGAAACTTACAGCTCTCTTTCTGTGATTCCAAAGGATATTCCACAGATGGTTGGATGACATCATCAAGGAAAATAATTTTGCTATCTTTCGAGAGTTCAGAAGGAGTATCCCCATCATATGATGGAGAGGCATCATTCAGGGGCACCAGCTGGCACTCCTCTGATACATCAACAGAAGATTCAACAGAGATCTCATTGATGGAATTAAGCTTGCTCTCTTGGGAAACATCAATCGGAGATTCCTTGGTCTTCAATAATGGAGGGATATTTTGGGAAATAAGCTCATTCTCTTTTGAAACATCTGTAGAAGTGTTCCCCGAATTTGATGATGGAGGGACATAATCGACAGAAATAAGCATGCTCTCGTTTGATACTTCAGTACAAGTTTTCTCGGTGATTGCTGATGGAGGGGCATTGTTGAGGGAAATAAGCTTGTACTCCTCTGACACACCGACAGAAGATTCAACAGCATTTGATGGTAGAGAGATCTCAGCACAGGAAACATGTTCGCTCCCTTTGGAAACATCGGTGGGAGATTTCTTGGACTTTGATAAAGGGGGCACATCAGGGTTAAGCTTGATCTCTCTTGATACATCTATAGAGGTTTTTCCAACATTTGATGATGATGGGATATCATCAGCAGAAATAAGTATGCTGTCCTCCGGTACATCAGTAGAAGTTCTCTCAGTGATTGCTGATGGAAGGGCATCATTGACAGAAATAAGCTTGCACTCTGATGATACATCGACAGAAGATTCAATTACATTTGATGGTAGAGAGACATCATCAAGAGAAATTAGCTTGCTCTCTTTGGAAATATCAAGGGTTGATTCCCTGGGCTTTGATGATGGAGGGACATCAAGGTGAATAAGCACATTTTCTTTCGATACATCTTTACAAGTATTCCCTGCATTTGACGATGGAGAGACATCACCGACAGAAGCAAGCTTCCTCTCATTTACTACATCAGTAGAAGTTTTCTCAGCCTTTGGTAATGGGGGAACATCATTGAGGGAAATAAGTTCCTCCAATCTGTGTCCAACTGCAATAGTAGGGGCTACAGATATGCCACTATGGGGCTTAATAACATCTAAATTTACCTGAGAGACAGGAACTGAAGCCTCAGGTTCAGAAACAAGATCTATCAATTTCTCTTGAGCTAAATCATGAGATAGGATAATAATGTGAGGCTCTAACTGCACATATTGAGCTGCAAGATCTTCCTTGGGACCATCAATTTCAAGAATTTGAGAACTTGCATTGTCATCATCTGACAAAAGGACTTCAGATTCAGTGTCGGAATTAACCTTCAGCTCTGTGTACCCTACATGAGACAGAGGATCTCGCCCACTACTTTCGGATGAGTAGCTCTAAACACCACTGATGGTTTTTCACTTCTCTTTTCAAAATGCTCGTTATGTTCATCAGAACCCAACAAAGGAACATCAACTTTGGCAGGCTCAGGCACACTTGATTTGCCAGGTATCAATTTTTGGTCATTCCTTCTTGCAACCCACTGTTCATTACAGCAAGAACATTGCCTTATACTAGATTGACTATTATTATGACCTTCAAGTAACGTATCCTCGTCAGATCCAATGCTAGAATCCTCCCCCACCTTACCCAACAATAATCTGTATGTTTCGGCGTTGGATTTGTTGACCGTGGAAAATGAGATAAGGCAATTTTTACACATTCCACTAACATCTACGAGTTTATTGTGAGCCTGACAGAAAACCAAGGACGAGATCTCCAACTTATGATTGATGCAGATCAAATCCCTATGATATTTTAACTTTTCATTGCCCAAAACATGGTCAAGTCTCGAGCATAGCATACACGGGGTTTGCAATTCGCAATAACGGGCAAATCTAGTGATTATGTATGAGAATATGGCGTCCATAAACAATAAACATATCAGCAACCATTCAAGAACGGCTGATCCCAACGCTCTGACAAAACCATGGGAAATTTTCAGTTTTGCAGATGAATTTCCCCTGGCAGCCATGCCCTAGGAAACTCAAGTAGTCGCGAGATGACGTATTCGTTGTTCAGAACACACAGAACTCGAATTCTCCCAGAATGATATCAATTATCCAAGATGTGATCAACACTGTAACCATTATTGAACATAAGAAAAAGTTAGAACCAGGAACAACTCAACGAACAACCACCTACAAGCAAATACAGTTTGCTCTTCACATCCCCATCCCCCACAATAAAAAGCTAAAAAAACAGTAAGTCAATTCAACACCAATGGTTACCACTCACGATACATAAATCAAAATCGGAAGCTAGCTCAAGCATTGAGACTCGTGCATACATCGAGTGAAAATTTTGGTTACCCATGAAATCTAAATAAAAGTATTTTATCCAAAAAATTAAATGAACACCAAATCTGGACATAGACAATAATCCCATGGAAGTCCCAAATCGATAAAGAACTCTAGCATGTGCCTCAAATCAAACATTAATAAACCAAATTCTTAAGCTTAATACACACACGCAAAAGCATATGCACCCATTTCTCAATGATAATAATACCAAGAAAATTTGAACGTATACTCTACATTAAATTTAAAAAATCAAAAAATCAAAAAAAAAAATTATATAACTAATTATAAAAAAAATGAAACTTATTTTCTCAACAATATCCCACTGGCTTGATGTCTCCGATGCATCCCAAATTAGAAGCTTGCGAACCAAATTTTATCTCTTACATGTCAACAGGCAGCTAAAAATAAGAACCTAATCGAGTAACATCAAATCAAAAAGATTAATAAGAACTCTCCCTACAAGATCAACATCCATTAGAACAACTGCATATGGCCTGAACAACAAGTTCCAAGATTCAATTCAAAGCAAATAACAAAAGCCTTATAGACACATACCCATTTGTCATCCAGGATCAACATCCATAAAGGTCAAGCAAATATCAAAATAAGAAACTCACTCAGTTAAATTAATAAACAAAGTTAACAAACTCATGAAAATGGCAACTAAAATTTGATATAAAAAAAAAAAAAAAAAAGATCAGTCAACACCCATCATATGATCCCAACAAATGAAATTTAAACGATCATAATTCACTCCAATTCACATCAATGATCATATATCAAATTGACAAACAAGTCAAACAATCAAATTTAAAAGAGAGAGGAAAAAAGAGATAAATCTGACCTGTTCAATACAAATGAGACAGAACCCAAGACAGAATTATAGAACAAGAGCACAAAATTAAAGCTATACACGTTCAAACATAGTGACAAAAAAAACAGAACTAGCTGTTGTGCAAGAGAGAGAGCAAAAAAAAAATGTTTTATTACGAACCAAAGGCCAACAGAGAGAGAGCCCACGTAGTTTTCAGATTATGGGAATAATGAAATGGAATTGGAAATACACGCCGACAGACAAAAAGCAAAAAAGTCGGCGGCTGCTGATAAGAGATAACGACACGTACCGAAAGTTGACATGTCAAAAGCAAACCAAAGGATTAGGTGGCTCCAGTGTATTTTCGGTACCAAAAATGATAAACTTAGTAGGAAAAACCTTTGGGAAAAATTTATATAAGTATATCACTTCTCTTTCCGTACATATCTGGATCGTCAGATTTCGATCACCAATTGGGTAAATAAATTTTCAGTTTTGCAGATGAATTTCCCCTGGCAGTCAAACCAAAAGCTTAGTACTACTTTGGAGGCCTCATCTACTTCTTTCCTATTAACTGCAACTATTCCAGTTAAAAGGAACTGTCAAAGTGTTTTCTTTTTCTAAATAAAATAGATATGGTGTCCTTTTCTAGACCAAAATATAAAATGAAAATGTGTTATAAAAAGCTTCAATAAATAAATAGTAAACAACAAGGGAGGTTAGTCATGCTTATATGAGTATTTCCCGAGTGATACGTGGAGTTGTATCCCAAGTACAGACCGTACTACTGTCTATTCGGATTCGGTTACGGAATTTACGTCTGTGTTTCCATCCGATATACCGCAAGGATAATAACACACATAAACGTTAATGCAATGTAAATAAAAAATAGGCATGAAATAATATAATAATACATATGCGGATAATCACCAATATGAACAAATAAAATAAAGGCGAAATAAAAAAAAGATAAATAACAAACTAAATACGAAATAATAAAATAACGATGAATAAATAAACAAAAATATAAATAACAGAATGCCAAAGAAAGAATAAATAATGTGACCAAAACTTTGGCTGTCTTTGATGTAGGACTTCGCATACTCGGCTGGACGTATTTCACGTCCAGCCAAGCATGCAGTGTCCGGAACTATAAAATAAATATGGTAAAGTGTGCCCTCAGGTCTAACCTTTCAAGTTGTTTCCTCAGAAGTGCGTTAGGCTGTCGCCGGAAGGATTGAAGCTTAGTTTCAAGGTTTGTTGTTTTTGGTTCGCTGTTTGTTGTTTCTGGTTCGCTGTTTGCTGTTTCTGCTTCCTGTTTTACTGTTTTCTGGTTGCTATTTTTATTGTTTCGCAGGTTGCTATTTTTACTATTTTCTGATTGATGTTTTTACTGTTTCAATGGTTGCTATTTTTATTGTTTCACTGGTTGCCATTTTTGTTGTTTTGGCTGCTGTTTTTTGGTTATTTTTTTCTGCTATTTTGGTTATTTTTTGCTGTTGTTTTGGTTGTTTTTCGCTGCTGTTTTGGTGTTTTGGCTGCTATTTTGGTGTTTTGGCTGCTGTTTTTTGGTGTTTTTGGGCTGCTATTTTTTTGGTGTTTTTAGGCTGCTGGTTTTCGATGATGGCTTAGGGTTTTTTCCTTGTGTGTTTCGGTGATTTGAAGAAGAAGGAGAGAAGAGTCTTCAAGGGGTTTTTTGGTGGTTGTTGCCGTCCAAGGTAAGAAAAAGAGTCCTAGGGTTTTCAAGTTGATTGTCGTCCAAGCCTCCCCCTTGTGATGTTTTGGTCCCTAATTTATAATGTTTTGAAATAAACTCCAAGTAGGGAAATAAATCACATTGATTTGGGGAATATATTATTTTGGGATACAATCTCATATATTTGGTGATGAGAATATCCCAAATCTTGTTCAATTGGATGGGATCCCCAAAATCTCACTAATTTGGAAAGTGTTGATGAGGGAATTTGCACATAAGAATTGCATGAGATTTTGTCTATTTGGGAAGATTTGGGAGTGCATGGTGGATTTCATGGGCCTTGGGCGTGTGCTGCATGGGCTTTGTGTGGTATTTGGCGTGGGCATGGATTGTATGGGCTTTCATGGGTTGCAGGGTTTTGGGGCTTGTCCGAGGCTAAGGTTTGAAACAGCGGCTGAGCGAATCTGAGGCTGGCTAGTGAGTCCGAATCCAATGAGGTGTTAATTTTGGAGGTTTCTTTCCTTCCGGCATTCATTTTTCGTAACTTCCGCAAATTTTCATGTAGTGCCTCCATACTGTTGGAGATTCTAAGGGTCCCAAGGATCACAAATCAAGCATGAACATGTGTGAATACATTCGAGGAAGTCGCGGAATACTTACATCGATCGGTTGAGCGACGCGGAGGCAACAAAAACGAAATATGCTCGGTAGTGGACTGCTCATGGCAGTGCAGTGAATTTCCTCACTGGTTTCGATTTTGATCAATAAGAATCAAGCTCCAAGCTTTGCGAAACGATTCCCGGCTCATGGGTGGACTTCCCTATCACCTTCGCATGTCTCGGAGTGTGCTAGCACTCTCGATTTTGCCACAAAATCACACTTGCTTCCCTTTATTTCTTCAAATACTCAGCAGTTCACTGCCTTTGCAGAAGAAGAAATTGAGCAGCCCCAAAGGCGTGAGAGAGAAGGAGAATGGAGAGAGAGAAGAGTAAAAAGTGTTGTCTAATTTTGTATTTGATTTTATTAAATCATATACCAAAAATTTGGCTAATAAAAAGTCAAACTTTTAATGCCAACAACCACCACATCACTCAATCACATCAATCAATCAATCACATGTCATATCACTCAAAGTGACATGATTTGACGCTTGATGTGACGCTAGATGCGACTAGCGATTTGACGCTTGATTTGAATGCGCTCGCAAATAATCCCGGGCTCGGGTTCGCTAATTCCAAATTAACGAATTTTCCGTTGCGTCGTAATTAAACGATTACGCCTAGCAAAATCACTTTTCACGTCGCTAACGAATTAATTCTAAATTAATTCCGCGTCGAAATCTAATTTCGTTTAATATATCAAATATATTAATTTGCCGATTAATTCCAAATTAATTGTTATCTCTCTTTAATTGATATTTTATCCCAGATAAAATATCTCCGCAATTAATCCCAGATTAATTTTCTCTCTCATCTTATTAATCCCAGATTAATTAAAAGTGCGAGTCATACATCATCGGTGAATCTTTGGGAAGCGACCCATGAGATCCCCGGATATGTTGGCAGTAAATTCGGTCGTCGGACTATCCGAAGACGTAAGTACCTCGTACTACATTTATACTGAATTACAAGACAAGGTTGGCCTCTAGCAAAGCGACATGCATACCCAATTCTCCGGAAATATCCTTACAGGAATAAAGGATCTATATCAGGCGTAGTATAACGTAGTATTGCGTATTTCTGTCCAGTATCAGATGATCACATGCGAGGCCTGGGGCTGGTACAGTGTCTGCCCCGTACGAAGCATATATCGAATTACGAGTAACTAGTCTCTTTAATATCGGATAATCATGACCAAGTCATATTATCCCGACGGTTGCAACCTTTTTAGAGAACCAGTTCTGTATCCCTGCGCGATCATCAACTCCATATGACTGGAGTGACACTTCCGTCTTGACATCACCACCAACACACTACGATTCTCAATATACCCAGCATTGGCGTACACAGAACCTGTTAAGCCCTGGACGACCTCAACCAAAGTATATTGATTGTCGCAAGTATTAGCGGTGCAAGTCTCAGGTTAACACCAAATACACCTACCCTGATTTCGGATTTCTATAGACACATAGTCATACTACCAATGGAATTCCGAGGGGTCTATCCAGAGCGAAGCTGTTTCCAGTACCATCGGAGAAACACAACCTCCTATTACACTTGCATGAGTATCATATACCCAAATATATGAGAACTATGTCGTTGTGCCCTCACAACGCGCACAAATGTAATACTAGTCTTTTACGCATTCATCGATGTCCAATCTCGATAATGCTCTGACTAGGGATATTTAATGATTTATCCTTCGAGATTGATACTGTCTCATATCAATCTCGTTTAGCTGTCATATTTCATAAATGAAACATGCAGCATTAGCAAGTATTATCCAAATGGATTTACCGTGGCAACAGGTAAAAGGTTGAATCGTAATCAACACAATGTTGATAACGATACCTTTCCGCTAAAAGCCTAGCTTTATACTTTGGTATGTCTCCATCCATGTATGTCTTCCTTGAAGACTTATAAAGTACCAATAGGCACAATGCCTTGCGATACATCAACTAGTTCTAACTTGTTGATATACATGGAATCCATTTCGGACTCATGACACTTTGTCATAATAGGGAGTCGATACATTGTCTCACTTCCTCATACGTAGTCAGTTGGTATTCCTCAATAAGATAGACATCTTTACGAGGTGAGATCAGAAACCCATACCCCAGGTTGTTTTCTGACTCTCTCCGACTACACGGTTCTTGTGTATAAGAAGATTAATGGTAATAGTTTCATCTTTGATGAACTATTTGTGTTCCATTAGGAATCGGTGCCATGAATCCTCCCACTTAGCACTGCATATCGGTATTCCTCTTCGGAAAACCACATGGCGAGCGACAATCTAATTGTTCTCTTGTGAGTTGTATACGTACTATACTTATGTATCCCTAGGATAACCTACAATTGGCACTTATCCAATTTGGGTTCTAGTTTGGTATCATCAAAACATATGCTTAGCATACCCAAATATTCAGGAATGAGAAACCTGGTTTCTTTCCTGTTCATATCTAATATGAAATCTGTCAAACAGATTTTTATGGAACCTTATTCTAAATAAGTTCTGCACTGTTTAAAGCTTATCCTCTGAAGGAAATGGTAGCTCAAAGCGACTCATGATTAACCTTATCATGTCCAACAAAATTCGGTTTATCCGTTCGGACACACCGTCACTTTGACGTGTTCCGGGAGGAATCCTCATTGAAAGAATACTATACTCTTTCAAGTATATAAGAAACTTATTGCTTAAGTATTTTCCATTACGGTCTTACTGTGACGGTTTAATACTTTAGCCGATCTGTTTGTCTATTTCGTGTCGAAACTTAAAAATTTCCGATTTGTGTTCTTCAAAAGAAACACTTAACCATAACGCGATGCCACATCCGTAAAGGTCACGAAATATTCATATCCACCTCTAGCCTAGCTAGACATGGGCCCACTTGCTTCACTATGAACTAGGACTAACAGGTCTGTGGCATTTACACTTTTACCAAGTAAATAGTGTTTTAGGCACTTTGCCCAATAAACTAGATTCGTAGACTTTATTTGAATGGGATCAAATAAGTCCTAGTACCCACTCTTCAAAAGTGCGGATATACGATTCCTTTTAATTGCGTCCCAGACAACAATGCCACAATATGTTTCTTCTGATCAAATCAGTTCGAGCTATTTGTTTGTCATGTTATATGTTTGAGATTTATTTATATCCAAAATATAAACTCTGTTATTCACATCTAATGTGTTTATCTCAATATCATCTTTATATAATAAAACACTTTAGTGCTCTAGAATATAAAGGTACATCCGCAACGGATTATACACTGATGTAGAGATAATGTTCCTAGTCAAACTAGTTACATTATAACAGTTTCCTAATTTAGGTACACACCCGAAGGTTGTTCCTAAACTTAGGTATCTACGGTTAAAACAGCGACTTTCGTCCCATTTCCAATTCGTAGATTAATCTCAATTGAAGTCAGTATCCTGTTCATAACAGATTCTGAACATCAATATATATATATATATTGTAGACGCTGATTTTCACCGAGGCCTACAATTGAGTTTTCGTAAGGGGGCACTGGCGATCCTGCAAAATAAGGAAAGTAGGGTGAGCGTGGAGGGTCTACCCACCGGTGTGGTGGATGCCGTAGGCACTCCGACGCCCAAGTCAGTGAGGGAAATGAGGTGTAAAAGTCGTAGAGGGGGGAATAAGGTTAGATGTCACCTTAATCCTTGCCAACTGCCTTGATGGCGGATGAGAGGTTTAGAGAGCTATGGAGAGAGTAGTGTTTGGGCTATGAGTATGAGAGCTTTCAGTTCAATCCCCTCTTCCTCTTGGAGCCTCGTTCCTTATATATACATGCTATAGTAACGTGTGCCTTCATTGTCTTTTGATTAATCGTCCGTTGGATCATGGTAACAGTCAACTTATGAGGAGCTATTACTGCGTTGTAGGCTGGAACGGATGGGTTGTGAATGGCATTTATGAGCCTGGGCATTATGTTTGACTGGAGTAGGGTGAGCCCCGATTACGTTTTGAGCACGTGACATCTCACTGGGCCTGGGCTTGTGAAACTCTGGGCCTCTATACACTTTAAACATTAGGGTTTCCTTTTGAGGTAGAAGCTTGAGCCTGGAGTAAAAGGCGAAATTGCCCCTGGACCAAATTTGGCCCATACAGTTTGTCCCATGCTCTCTAAGTAAAAGAATCCTTGGCTTGGAGAGTACTTGACGCATGTGTCTTCTGGGACGAGGCCGTAACATGTAGGTGTACTTGAGCGTTGATACTACCTATTGGTTGAACCAAACGAATGTCAAGTTATGAACTTGACTCTACAAGGGCCATTGGGGAAGTACCCAGTCATCCGAGCCAGATGATGGTCGGGATAATGAACTCGACTCTACTAGATCCATTGGGGAAGTACCCAATCATCCGAGCCAGTTGATGGTCGGGATAATTGACTCTACATAAGCCAATAGAGATGTACCTAGTCGACTGAACCAGTTGTACGACATGCGTTAATCCATGTCTACAACTTGACTCGACATGAGTCCGTAGGGGTTGTCCCCGGTCAACTGAACCAGATGAAGGTTCAGGACAAAAGTCATATGATATGTGTCAATCCATGTCTATAACTTGACTCGACATGAGTCCATGGGGGTTGT
This sequence comes from Zanthoxylum bungeanum, assembly GCA_019454045.1. Lineage (NCBI taxonomy): Eukaryota > Viridiplantae > Streptophyta > Magnoliopsida > Sapindales > Rutaceae > Zanthoxylum > Zanthoxylum bungeanum. The sequence goes on from SKCR01047467.1 coordinate 23,757, forward strand.
CCCCGGTCAACTGAACCAAATGAAGGTTCAGGACAAAATTCATACGACATGTGTCAATCCATGTCTATAACTTGACTCGATATGAGTCACTGGGGGTTGTCCCCGGTCAACTGAACCAGATGAAGGTTCAGGACAAAAGTCATACGACATGTTCCATGTCTATAACTTGACTCGACATGAGTCCATGGGGGTTGTCCCCGGTCAACTGAACCAGATGAAGGTTCAGGACAAAAGTCATACGACATGTTCCATGTCTATAACTTGACTCGACATGAGTCCATGGGGGTTGTCCCCGGTCAACTGTACCAGATGAAGGTTCAGGATAAAAGTCATACGACATGTGTCAATCCATGTCTATAACTTGACTCGATATGAGTACATGGGGTTGTCCCCGGTCAACTAAACCAGATGAAGGTTAGGACAGTATCCAACCTACTGGTCCTAAAGAGGAACCAGATGAGGTCTTCATGTCGTCCGGATCATATAAAGGTCCAGGTCTTGAGTTGTACGACATTGCCTGTGAGTTTTAAAACTATATATATGGTATGTAAATGAAGAGAAACATTTATACATGTCATCTGAAGAGCAAGTCGGTTGTGAGTAATGGTCTTATTTGAGGAAGGTTATTCTTTATCTTCCAGATTGTCCCCAATCTACTTGACCTGTAAAGCTTCTTAACCGATTTCCACTTTTATTAAACTCGTGGAGATTTCATGATTGTCTTCATTTTGGTGGACTTGACGAAAGACCAAAGAAGTCTACGAGACCTAATAATGCAACACCTTACTGATGTTCCCACACTCACAAAAGCAGCCCAAGTCCATTGCAGGGTCAAAGTCTTGGCGGTGATTGGTCCTCTAAGGAGGCCCAATAATCCTTACTTAGGATCATGCATGCATGCATGCAAACAGGGAAAGAGGCCCAAACAATAATGGTCCATTTTGAAGCACACACTAGGAGACAGTCTTCATCCATTTCGATAGATAGGCTGATGCAGTTTGGCGTGTTGTAAGACTCCAGTTGTGTATTCTACTCCCATATAGAGTCGTACAAGCATCTATTTTTGACTACTACTTCACCAATATGGTTTGGCAGGCTGTTTCTTCAAAGGTTGTTGTCCAGCTTTAGACTCGCAAATGTTCCTTAGATGGGCTGTGATAAAGTTGAAAAAGAAACGTGACATAAACTGCCTAATTGGTAGAGTTATCATTGCTGCCATAATGTATTTTATGTGGCATGGAAGGGTGTTTGGAAGGATCGTAGTTGGAGAGATTTTGCACGCTATGAATCGCTAGGGCCCCACGGTGGGCGCCAAACTGTAGACGCTGATTTTCACCGAGGCCTACAATTGAGTTTTCGTAAGGGGGCACTGGCGATCCTGCAAAATAAAGGAAAGTAGGGTGAGCGTGGAGGGTCTACCCACCGGTGTGGTGGATGCCGTAGGCACTCCGACGCCCAAGTCAGTGAGGGAAATGAGGTGTAAAAGTCGTAGAGGGGGGAATAAGGTTAGATGTCACCTTAATCCTTGCCAACTGCCTTGATGGCGGTAGATGAGAGGTTTAGAGAGCTATGGAGAGAGTAGTGTTTGGGCTATGAGTATGAGAGCTTTCAGTTCAATCCCCTCTTCCTCCTGGAGCCTCGTTCCTTATATATACATGCTATAGTAACGTGTGCCTTCATTGTCTTTTGATTAATTGTCCGTTGGATCATGGTAACAGTCAACTTTATGAGGAGCTATTACTGCGTTGTAGGCTGGAACGGATGGGTTGTGAATGGCATTTATGAGCCTGGGCGTTATGTTGACTGGAGTAGGTGAGCCCCGATTACGTTTTGAGCACGTGACATCTCACTGGGCCTGGGCTTGTGAAACTCTGGGCCCTCTTACACTTTAAACATTGGGGTTTCCTTTTGAGGTAGAAGCTTGAGCCTGGAGTAAAAGGCGAAATTGCCCCTGGACCAAATTTGGCCCATACATATATATCACACTAAGTATCTAAAATCCAATTTTAATACTAGTAGTGAATATATTTATGACAAACATATTTGAATTCAGAGCCTTGTTCCTCTTCAATTCCTTCATGTTTGCTTTGTCCAAACGGCAGTCACGCTTCCGCGATCCCATTTGCCACATTTAGGCAGACATTTTGGGATATGTCCTTTATCTTCCTAGAAGATTATAATGATTTTGCCTTTACCCCTTTTCATACTCCAGAAGCCTTTAGCCAAGTCTTGGCCTTCCAGAATATCGAAGTATGTTGCGCCTTGCGCTACTTGCCTAATTGCAAAGTTTGACTTTATCTCCTTGAGAATAGTCATTAATTCTCCAAGAATTATTTATTGCAATTTTAGTACTTCTAAGATTCTAAGAATAGATTCTTTGAAGATCCTTCAATTTCATTATCATACTTTAAGGATCTAATCCTTAGTTCTGATGATGAAATTAAGGAGTCTACTGCGACAAGCTTAATGGATTAAGCACTAAAGTTATCATCACATAATCTTCCAAAGATTATGCTCTATTGTTTGCTTAACTCCGGGCTTAGGCATAATATATTATTTTATCAAATAAAATAACTTATTATTTTTCCAGGACCATCCTGAAATTATTCCCAATTTGAAAATTAAACCATTTAAACACATTTTCCCTAGGATTATGTATTAAACGTCAATCTTTCAATTTACATCTTGATTCTAATGTCCAACTATTTAATCAACGATTTTGGTACAATTTATTATAATGATTACAATAGTCCAACTATTTAATCAACTATAATTTAATAGATTAAAATCAATTATATTGATTACTATAATCCAATTATAAAATCAACTATAAATGAATAGTTTGAATATAGTCCAACTATTTATTAAAACAACATTTTAAATATTAGTCCAACTAACATTTAATTTATTTGACGAAATGATATTTGTATGAGCGCGTATGGCAAGTAATTAAACGAATATTGCAAATTCAATTCTTGCCTCCCACTATTTTTCGGCGAGCCTCTAACCCTCTGTCGAGTACTCGGGAAACCGTGTTTCCTAGTGGGCTAGGATCCCGTTAAATATCACACAATCTTGACTTTGGCCAACAAATTGTATGATAATTAACTAGGTAGATCTCTAAGATCGATTGGATCCAATCCAATTCCTAGATCCGGTAGGGGGACATCCAAGTCCGAAACATATATCTTATATATGCCAATACATCCAATGTATTACCTAACCATTTTCCTCTGAATCAACTAAGCCTTGCTTTTGCACAACAAACTTAGTGATCCCAGTAAGCGCGACCCATTGACCATGGAAAGCTTTGTAATCAATGTCGATGGACAAGAAATGGTCTTGACTTTGGCCAACAAATCAAAACTTGGACAAGACACTGACATGTAACAAAGCTCTCGTGATTCAAACACATCCTCGATGGACAAAGGCCTTGACTTTGGCCAACAGCCAATGCCAGTCTCGGATCTTGAGTGAGAATCACTCAATGGAAGGAAATACGCTTAATATTTTGCGAGGGTTTTTCGAGTGCAAATTGGCAACCAATTTATTATATTTGTTAAGGTCTTATCATCATACACCCTTAAACATGCATTCTAAACACATAATAAAGCGCATATGAATAAATAATAATGATATGCGGATGGATACTTTACACAATGATCCTAGATCAAATCTCTCCCTTTCTCTCTCCCGCTAGCAAAAATATTTCTTCTACCCGTTACACTACACTTCTAAAGAAACCTCATTTACATTGAGGGGAATAGGTGAGAAGAGAATACAAAGAATAAAGAGGTGATAAGGCTGGACACGCAGGTCCAATTAATAAATTCTAAATTTATTACAACAATTTCTAAAATTGCCCCACCCATCTAATATCCATCTGATATACATTATTCATGCATCGCAACCATGTATTCACACAAGCATGTTATCAATCAATCTAATCAAATTAATTAATCTGATAATTAGTGACCATCCAATGTTCAAACAACGATTTGATTTTGCTCGCGAGTCAAACTCGTTTTTACGAATAAGTACTTAAAGTACGAATTCCCGATTAAATTAAACTACATCATTAAATCCAATTTAATATGCATTCAATTCTAATTCACTATTTAATTCAAATTAAATATCACACTTTATTTACGAACCTTACGACTTAAATTCCAATTTAATCGTTACGGGTCTCAAAGGCCGTTTAACGTCCAACGTTAATTTAATTAAAGTCCAATGGGCTTTTAATTAATTTCTTAAGGTGTGGACTTTTGGTCAACTCGGGTCAAACCGAATAACCAAAATCCAATCCGGGAGTTACCCCATAAGCCTAGAAATCAATCTTGGCCTATTAGGCCCAATTAAACTTTAAAGGTCCATTTGTCGCATTTGGGCTTTATAGAAGCGGTTTTGGGCCCAATTGGATCCAATCCAATTTGCCTTAACCCAACTTTGTACAACAAAGCCCAATAAGCTCAATTACAACAATAAAGGCCAAAATCCAATTTTAAGCCCATTTAATCAAACACAAAAATTCCAAATTTAATGTCTAATTAAACTAAAGTGTATTAACATAATTAATCACCCAAATCAATATTTCCAAAACACCAAATTAGTACTAATTAATCATGCCATCAACATTAAAACATGTCCAACACATTTTAACAAAAATCAAACCCAATTTCATGCTCTTACATTCTCAGCAATTTGGGGATTTTACGTATGATATGAATTCAATCCAATTAATTCCACAATCGACATTAAATCATATTCCCAAATGATTTCCAACACATCCAATTGTCAAAAATCAAAAATCCCAAGACTTTTTAGGGCACTAAACTTTCGGCCAACAACAAAAAATTGGGGAAATTTGTTCCAAACACAATTTCAACAAATTGATCCAATCAATCCTTAATTCAAACACATTTAAGCATAATAATCCATCCAATTTCATTAATCATGCTCAAAATCAAGTTTGCCCAATTTTAAGCCCTAAATAATTTTCATGCTTTTAACCAAGCTCTTGATACCATTGTTGGAGATTCTAAGGGTCCCAAGGATCACAAATCAAACATGAACTTGTGTGAATACATTCGAGGAAGTCACGAAATACTTACATCGATCGGTTGAGCGACGCGGAGGCAACAAAAATGAAATCTGCTCAGCAGTGGACTGCTCACGGCAGTGCAGTGAATTTCCTCACTGGTTTCGGTTTTGATCACCAAGAATCAAGCTCCAAGCTTTGCGAAATGATTCCCGGCTCATAGGTGGACTTCCCTATCACCTTCGCATGTCTCGGAGTGTGCTAGCACTCTCGATTTTGCCACAAAATCACACTTGCTTCCCTTTATTTCTTAAATACTCGGCATTTCACTACCTTTGCAGAAGAAGAAATTGAGCAGCCCCAAGGGCGTGAGAGAGAAGGAGAATGGAGAGAGAGAAGAGTAAAAAGTGTTGGCTTATTTTGTATTTGATTTTATTAAATCATATACCAAAATTTGGCTAATAAAAAGTCAAACTTTTAATGCCAACAACCACCACATCACTCAATCACATCAATCAATCAATCACATGTCATATCACTCAAAGTGACATGATTTGACGCTTGATGTAACGCTAGATGCGACTAGCGATTTGACGCTTGATTTGACTTGCGTGCCGCACTCAAATTCGAAATGCGAATGCACTCACAAATAATCCCACGCTCGGGTTCGCTAATTCCAAATTAACGAATTTTCGTTGCATCGTAATTTAAACGATTACGCCTAGCGAAATCACTATTCACATCGTTAACGAATTAATTCTAAATTAATTTGTTCGCCCGAATTAAAATCTAATTTCAATTCCGCGTCGAAATCTAATTTCGTTTAATATATCAAATATATTAATTTACCGATTAATTCCAAATTAATCGTTATCTCTCTTTAATTGATATTTTATCCCAGATAAAATATCTCTGCAATTAACCCCAGATTAATTTTCTCTCTTATCTTATTAATCCCAGATTAATTAAAAGTGCGAGTCATACGTCATCGGTGAATCTTTGGGAAGCGACCTATGAGATCCTCAGATATGTTGGCAGTAAATTCGGTCGTCGGACTATCCGAAGACGTAAGTACCTCATACTACGTTTATACCGAATTACAAGATAAAGTTTACCTCTAGCAAAGCGCCATGCCTACCCAATTCTCCGGAAATATCCTTACAGGAATAAAGGATCTATATCAGGCGTAGTATACGTAGTATTGCGTATTTCTGTCCAGTATCAGATGATCACATGCAAGGCCTGGGGCTGGTACAGTGTCTGCCCCGTACGAAGCATATATCGGATTACGAGCAACTAGTCTCTTTAATATCGGATAACCATGACCAAGTCATATTATCCCGACGGTTGCAACCTTTTTAGAGAACCAGTTCTGTATCCCTGCGCGATCATCAACTCCATATGACTGGAGTGACACTTCCGTCTTGACATCACACCCAACACACTATGATTCTCAATATACCCAGCATTGGCGTACACAGAACCTGTTAAAGTATATTGATTGTCGCAAGTATTAGCGGTGCAAGTCTCAGGTTAAGAACAAATACACCTACCCTGATTTCGGATTTCCATAGACACATAGTCATACTACCCAAGGAATTCCGAGGGGTCTATCCAGAGCGAAGCTGTTTCTCGTACCATCGGAGAAACACAACCTCCTATTACACTAGCATGAGTATCTTATACCCAAATATATGAGAACTATATCGTTGTGCCCTCACAACGCGCACAAGTATAATACTAGTCTTTTACGCATTCATCGATGTCCAATCTCGATAATGCTCTGACTAGGTATATTTAATGATTTATCCTTCGTGGATTGATACTGTCTCATATCATTCTCAATCCAGGAATAAATCACAAGGGACCTCCTATCATTTATATATCTTGGTGATCTAATCACAAATGATAAGAGTGCAATCTCCTTTGTCACATAGTTAATTTGTACAACAACACCGTGATCTGTACAAATATTGATGCTATGGGTCATAATTGTCCAACATATACGAGGCTCATCATTTGGCTCATGCAAAAAATACTGTGTCTACAATGTTTTTGGGCTTCTGGTTTTCAATGATGGCTGAGGATTTTTTCCTTGTGTGTTTCGATGATTTGAAGAAGAATGAGAGAAGAGTCTTCAAGGGGTTTTTTGGTGGTTGTTGCCGTCCAAGGTAAGAAAAAGAGTCATAGGTTTTCAAGTTGATTGACGTCCAAGCCTCCCCCTTGTGATGATTTGGTCCCTAATTTATAATATTTTGAAAGAAGCTCCAAGTAGGGAAAAATCACATTGATTTGGGGAATATATTATTTTGGGATACAATCTCATATATTTGGTGATGAGAATATCCCAAATCTTGTTAAATTGATGGGATCCCCAAAATCTCACTAATTTGAAAAGTGTTGATTAGGGAATTTGCACATGTGAATTGCATGAGATTTTGTCTATTTGGGAATATTCGGGCGTGCATGGTGGATTTCATGGGCCTTGGGGGTGTGCTATATGGGCTTTGTGTGGTGTTTGGCGTGGGCATGCATTATATGGGCTTTCATTGGTTGCAGGGGTTTGGGGCTTGTCTGAGGCTAAGGTTTAAAACGGCGGCTGAGCAAATCTGAGGCTGGCTAGTGAGTCCGAATCCAATGAGGTGTTAATTTTTGAGGTTTTCTTTCTTTTCGGCATTCATTTTTCGCAATTTCCGTAACTTTTCAGGTAGTGCCTCCATACGAGGCTCATCATTGGGCTCATGTAAAAAAATACAGTGTCTACAGTCGCCGCACTTTGATGGGGCTTGTGCAATGTGTGACAGTGATTACCCTATCAAAGTCATGCATGTATTTTTTACTTACATTATTCGTCGGCCGTTGCCGGACTTACCTATTGTTTCGCTACTTTTACGAGATGCTTTGATCTCCGAACTGAAATGAGTTAATGGCGAGGTGCTTCGACCCCTAGGCTTCATTAATGTGAGATGCTTCGATCTTTGGGATTTATTCCCGAACTAAGTTGATTTGATGGCGAGGTGCTTCGACCCCTGGGATTTATCCCTGCGAAATGCTTCGATCTCTAGGATTTATTCCCGAACTGAGTTGATTTGATGGCGAGGTGCTTTGACCCCTGGGATTCATCCCTTCGAGATGCTTCGATCTCTAGGATTTATTCCCGAACAGAGTTGATTTGATGGTGAGGTGCTTCTACCCCTGGGATTCATCCCTGCAAGATACTTCGATCTCTAGGATTTATTCCCGAACTAAGTTGATTTGATGGTGATGTGCTTCGACCCCTAGGGTTTATTCCTGCGGATGCTTCGATCACTAGGATTTATTCCCGAATCCATTCTAAGTGTGAGATGGTTCATTCCCGAACCGTTCCTAGTGTGAGATGCTTCGATCTCTGAGGCGCTTCGACCTCTGGGATTCATTCCTGAATCCATTCCGAGTGTGAGATGGTTCATTCTTGATCCGTTCCTATTGTGAGATGCTTTGATCTCTGAGGCGCTTCGACCTCTGGGATTCATTTCTGAACCGTGTTATGTTGATGGCGAGGTGCTTCGACCTCTGGGATTTATTCTCGAACCATGCTGGATGATGGTGTTTTGGTCCACCTGCGTGACTTTTCGATCCACTGGGGAGTTTTTTCCATACTGATGAGGTGCTTCGACCTTTGGGATTCATTCCCAAATTGTTGATGATGTGGTCCTCGACCCTGGGATTCATTCCCAAAATTGTTGATAATGTGGGCCTCGACCCTATGTTCATTCCCAAAACTGTTGATAATGTGGGCTTCGCCCCATTGGGATTCATTCCCAAAACTGTTGATAATATGGGCCTCGACCCTAAGATTCATTCCCAAAACTGTTGATAATGTGGGCCTCGCCCCCTGGGATTCATTCCCAAAATTGTTGATAATATGGGCCTCGACCCTAGGATTCATTCCCAAAACTGTTGATAATGTGGGCCTCGCCCCCTCGGATTCATTCCTAAAACTGTTGATAATGTGGGCCTCGACCCTAGGATTCATTCTGAGGTTCCTCTATTCCTCTCCATTCTCGGAGTTGCTCATCCTCATTCCCGAGGTTGTTCTCTATTCCGAGAGTACCAATCCCAGCTTGCTCATCCTCATTCCCGAGGAGTTGCTTGTCCTCATTCCCGAGGTTGTTCTCCATTCCCGGAGTGTCATTCCCGGCTAGCTCGTCCCCATTCCTGAGGAGTTATTCGTCCTCATTCTCGAGGTTTTTCTCCATTCCCGGAGTGTCATTCCCGGCTTGCTCGTCCTCATTCCCGAGGAGTTGCTCGTCTTCGCCGTTTTTTTTTTCTTCAAAACCTGTGAACACAAAACAAAAATTGTGTGTATGTGACGTTGTGGGACACAGAACTTGACGACGCTGTTCTAGGCTCGCGGCCTAGTTGGGACGGACGAAATAACATGGAGTCGCCACCCGGTGTGACCCGGGAAAATGTGATTTAAGGCCGCCCTCACCCCTCGCAAGGGAAGACCTCAAACCGTTAGGTTCGGAATGGTCCCTTACTTATGTCACTTGTGATGATATGATTTGTGCAATTAATCAACCGAGTCTACTCAATAATCATGCTCAAGGGTACTTAGATCTAACATGCTTTCATCCAAATAACTCCACGCAATATAACACAACGAGCATATTGAACCATTAAACCAAAGTAAACAAATAACTAATTAAACATAAACATAAACTAAACGAAACATCATGCATAAAGAATGGAGAAACAACATGCCTAAATAACACAATCATGCTTTGAAAATTAAATAACAAGACTAAATTAAATCATGCTTAAAATAATAAATAAACGGCCTAGAACTATAACATGCTCAAATACAAATTTGGATGAGACGGGATACGTGTATCTTAAGTGGTACGTGGCGTTGTATCCCGAGTGCAGACCATACTACCGTCCATTCGGAATCGGCTACGGAATTTACGTCCGGGTTTCCATCCGATATACCACAAAAGGGAACACATATCCCGCTCATCTAACAATCACATCATGCTTCAAACGACTCTCATGCAATAATATTTTAAAATAAATAAAATAAAACGAAAGATAATAAGTAAAAAGGTGCCCTCAGGTCTAACCTCTTTTGTCGTCTCAAGAAAGGGCGTTGCACGTGCGTTGGAAGGGTGAATGATCCGCTACTTTTCCGATTTGTTTACTCAACATTTTTCCTCATTGTTTTGATGTTCGAGCTGCTGTTTTTGGTCCGTTTCGCTGTTGTTTCGCTGCTACGTTTCAGGTCACTGTTTTGGTCGTTTTGTGGACTGTTTTGGGTGATTGTGAAGGGTAATTGCCTTGCGGTTTTAAGGGCTTTAAGGGGGAACTTTGTGCAGTTTTTTGGTGCAGTTTTTTAGTGTTTTTGGGGCTGTTTTATGGGTTAAAATCGCAGCAAAATCAGATCAGGTCAGGGGCTGTTTTGTGGCAGTAAAGGTGCAGTGCAGTGAGTGTTTTAGGCTCGGTTTGGGCGCGAATTGATGGGCTGTGTGTGGGGACTGTTTGTGTGACTTTAGGGCAATGTTTGGGGCTTTGATACGCTGAAGGTTGGCTTCACGTGAGGCTAATAGGCAGGTCAGTGTGCGGGTGTGATACGTGAAGGTGAGGTCTTGGTGAGAGGGCCTGAGTGGATTGCTAATGACGTGAAGGGTTTTTGTGGGTGAAACGTGCGCTGGCAGTGTGGCTAGGCGAGAGTGGGCTGGTCGATGGTGTGAAGAAGTGTTGCGGCTAGGTGGCAGGGTTACGTTGAGGGAGAGTTGAGTGGCCTGGGCTGTGACGTTTTTGTTGAAGACGTGTAGAGGGGCGTTTGTGTATTGGCGTGGGAACGTGTGGCTATGTCAAAGTTGTGAGGCGTTGTCAAGATTGTGAGGCGCTGTGGAGGGCTATGGGCAAAGGTCAGTGGAATTGGCTAGGTGGCGAGAGAGTGGGGGCCTTGTGACGTTGTGGCTTATGGGCGTGTGCTGAAGAGTGGAGGGCAGATGTCTTCTTGCGTTGAAGGCAGAAAAGTTTAATGGGCAGTGCAAATGCGTGAATGAGGCTGGGCGTGAAGGGCCATGCTGCTGAAGGAGATTAATGGCGTGAAGCTAGGTGCTAGGTACGTAGCAATATGTTTAGGCAGTGGGCGTGTGATCGTGGGCGTGAAGGCTGGGTGCTATGGCTTCTTGCGTGAAGTTGCTGTGGGCGTTAGTTTGTGTTGATCAATTGAGGGGCTGTGAGGCTGTGGAAAGCGTAACTAGATTAGGGTTTTTTGGTGGCTGCCGATTTTGTGTGTGAAAGAAGAGAGGGCTGGTTATGTTCTTTTGTATTTTCGTGAGGATCAGCCAGGGTTGGTAAAGGGTGAATGGTTCTTTTTATAGGCCGGGGTTGTGTTTATCCTTGTTTGAGAGGGAGAGAGATTTGAGAGATATTCTTTTAATTATTTAATTTGTGAGATGTGTTTTAAATGTTTGGTGTGTTTTAAAATAGAGATCCAGCAAGCAAACCCGAAGCAAAACAAGCGAGTTAAATCCGATCAAATGCTAATTTCCAACTTTGCCCTTCCGAAGTCCGTTTCCCGCGTCTTTCATGACTAAAGAGGTAGTGCCTCCATACGAGACTCATCATCGGGCTGATATGCAAAAATGCAATGCCTACAGACGTGTATGCATGTATGCATGGATGCATTCCCTATTTCGATGGGTTTTCTTTGTCCTATTGGCTTGATGTCATCTTTGGTCAGACATTCCTTATTTTAGAGGGTTTTCCTCACCCCTTTAGGAATCCTTTTGGCCTTTGGGCGCCCCCTTGGCCTGCTAACAGTTTACTTCCGCCAATTCTCCTCCGGTGATTGCTCAATTCTCTTTGGTCTCATGGCTCAAGATTCTGTTGTGTCCCTTATTCGCGGGGTAGTAGACTGGTCACCTCCGGACCTAGCTCAGCTTCTGCTATTTGCTACCTGCACCGAGTCAAGGTGGGTTTCACCTTTTTGAAAGCGACCTCATCCTTTTGGGATCATGTCTTCCGATTCTCAGGTTTCTAATGTTGGGATTTATGTCCTAGAGCTTCATATATTGTAACGGAATTGATTTTTGTAATAATAATAAATGCATTATTCATTTTATCAAAGTTGTTTGATTTATATCACATATTGTCCAATTGTCTTGTTTACCTTGATTACTCTTGTACCTTTAGACTTAATGTATGTTTGATGCACAAGAAGATTTAAGTATAAAGTTAGTAATCTAAATAGTCTATAGAAAGCAAACAAATAGGGTACTTTGTTTGTGGTATATCTATAGATGCGGTCTATTCTATACTTGTATGATGACCTTGATCCGGGATCATTCATGTAGTGACATGGGAATGAAGGCTCCTTGTATGATAAGATCATATAGGACTGGACTCAGATAAATACAAATTTCTTTTAATATCTGTTAACCAAAGAAATTCATTTTATCTAATAGATAGTCATATATGGATTCGATCTTAATCCTGAGTGTATTACGAACTCATGCATGACAAGCTATGTCCTTTGATTTACTATGGTGAGGTTGGTGTTGCATTCCCGGCCAATAACTACGTATTTGGGGATATGGTTTGGTATGTAGCTGGGAACGTTTTACATAGATATGGAATTCACTCATTCTTACGAGAAGCAGATGAATATCTCTTTTAAGAGTTGATTCGGGACTTGAATAATTTGAGCGCTCAACTTTTCTATTACGAATAGAAAGTATTTTATATCATAATTGTTATGAATTAATTATTCATTATAGAATCAATGGTGCTTAAGAGACAAAATATTTAGAGGGGTTTAACGGTCTTATGACCCGGCTCTATTTATGAGATATTCGTGAAGGGCTATATCCATATGTAATGACTATATCGATGGACACCGAAAATGTTCGGTTTACTTAATCCATCTACGGTAACGAGAGTTCAACTTCGAGTTTTTAGTGGAATAATGCGGAGTTAATAATTCGTAATATTTGATTAAAGTTTAATTAATATTTCGGAATTATTAGAGCTCGCTCGAACGGTAGGTCCATTTGGTCCCCGTGCTAGCTCGATTAACTGTAGCAAACCTAATATAATTAGATTGTCTAATTATATGCTCACATTATATTTATTTATTTATTATTAATAAGATTAATAATATTTATTGTCACAAATGAAAACTATGTTAAATTAGTTTAACTTAATGTTTTCTAGAATTCTTTGATTATGAGATAATCAAGTCTTGATTATGAGATAATCAAGTTAGTAATAATTATGAGATAATTACTACAACATGATTGAAGGTAAATAAATCATTATTAATATATTGATTTTTATTTACCATTGGAGACAAAGTCATATGGCTTACCATTTCATCCAAAAAAATTATGTCTATTAGGTGGCTTGGATACACCTAATAGTTTTGTCATTAGCTAATGCATTTTATGCTTTGTTATGGCCTCCACATTTATGTGTTTGCCATTGAAAGAAAGCATTGAATGCTTAATGACAAAGCCATTGTCTTTAGCTTAAACATTTCTTATGCTTTGGTATGGCATTCATATTTTTGTGTTGGCCATTGCAAGAAAGCATTAGATGCTTAATGACAAGTTAATTGGCTTCTGTAAGAGAATATAATCTCTACCATTTCTCTCACTTCCTAAGGTTAACACTTTGCATTCATTCACACAATTGTTGTGAGAAAAGATTTGAGAGAAAATAGAGAGAGTTATAACATTCACAAGTGTTGTGAAATTCCTAAAGCCAAACACCATTGTGACATCTTAAATCTCTAAATAGTTTAGAGGTTTAATCTTTGTGAGTGAAGCCCACACTTTGGTTTGTTGATTTCGAGTCATAGTTTGGAAGATCGAGTGGTTGATCCAAGTGTTGGACACCAAAGGATTGATCTTGGCTACTACAACAATAAGAGAAGGTAAAGAAAATTTTGAAGATCCATATCGGACCTGGTGCCACCACAAGAAACTTTCCGCCTCGCTAAGGAAAGTCGTTTCCTACAATTGGCATCAGAGCTTAAGGTTGGAAAGTTTTCTTAACCCTTTTTTTTTTAAGTTTAAGTTTTAAATAATTTATATTAGATATAAATTATTAATATGCTTGTTGTTAGGGGTGTCAAAACGAATCAACGAATCGAATTCGTATCGAATCCTAAACGAATCGAATCAAATGTGATGGATTCGTATTCGATTTGTTTATTAAACGAATCCTAATATCAGGATTCATATTCGATTCGTTTATTAAACGAATCGAATACGAATATTCGTTTATATTCGTTTAGTCAATGATATTATTTAATAAAATAATTTACCACACTTGATTTACATTAATTCTTCATAAATATATACATATGAAATATGTAATTAATATATTTACTAAAATACCTCACCAAATATTGAAAATATTACTTTTTCTATGATAATTAGTTATAATTTCTCGAATCTTAATTGAAAATTAATAAGAACTAGTAAAAAAAAATAATAAAACGAATCATAAACGAATAAACGAATCAATGAGCTTAAATTCGTATTCGATTCGTTTAATAAACGAATCGAATCGAATTGACCCATTTATTAAACGAATCTATTTTTTCAAACCCGTATTCGCTTTAAAACGAATCGAATCGAACGAATAAACGAATCCTGACCCAAATTGCCACCCCTACTTGTTGTGATGAGTAGGCATAATTAGATTCATGAGATGAATGGTTTTTAATGTTCATGTGATGAATGTTTACTTTGATTCATGTGATGAATGTATTGCGTTGATCGTTAATTTTTCCGGCTCTTATTTTTATTATTGGAAATGTAAGACCATAAGGTCCTATTCTTTCAAGTGTTGTAAGTTCATTTCCTTTGTAATAAATCCATTTTGGAACTCAATTTGTAACTTGGAGGAGCCGATGCCACAAAAGACTCATTACGAACCTATTCCGCGAAGAACTCAACAACATACCATGGAGCAAGATTTGAAGACCAATGGATGCCTTGGATTTATTGTACTAATTAGATTAGTATATTTTTTAAAAAAAAAATAAGAGCCTGGTTAATGCAATTTATGTATGTATGTGAAACTTCATTTAGTTACGAGTCCGTAGAAAAAAATAGGGACCAAAACGGAGTCCGGAAGCTCCGGAACGGAGTAAATAAAGTACCAGTGTTTTGACACCAGACTGATTGCGTTCGAATGCCAGTCAAATGCAACTCAAACGTTTTGCTACTACCTGGAAAACGTTCGAACGCCCAGAGAATGATACACAAACGTTTTCAGCCCAGACCTGGGCATATATATGTGTTTTTAAATTGTTTATTAACATGTCATATAGCCTAGGGTGCCTACTCTTGCATTTTCACATGCCATAACATGTAGACATGCATGATATTCAAGTCATAAAATATGATTTTATGTAAATTTAAAAGTTAAATTAGAATATAAGATGCATGTTAACGAATTAATAAGATTAATTAATTTAAAGGTTTAAAAAATTAGGAATTCAAGTTTAAGAACAAATGGACATTATGAGTACATTATTTTCTTTGGTATATCGGATGGAAACCCGAATATAAATTTCATAGCTGCTTCCGAATGGACGGTAATTTGGTTTGCACTCGGGATACAATTCACGTACCTTTGGAGTAAATAATTTACTTTTATCTATTAAATTGTTTAATGACATATAGTCCATTAATTGAATTCTAAAATTTTAAAACCTATAAGTGAACTAACATTTTAATTGTTAAAATTAATTAGATCACTTAAGCAAACTTGATTGAATTAGTTTAATTAAGTTAATGATTAGTAGAGACTAATAAGTATTAGTGAATAAAATTTTAAGTGTTAAAATTGGTTAGATCACTAATAATCCACTAGTATTAATAAAGATATGTTTTAGCCGAGCATAATCTTAATACATTAGAAACTAGTGAGATAGAAACCTTAAACTTCAAAATAGTGAGTGGAGAGGGGTATACCACAATATATCCCACGATCTCCATTGTTATCCAAAACGTGAGATTCAATAGGTGCCTCGAGACGGCTTTGCTTTCGTCCCCCTACGGATGGTTCCTTTTTGGGTCAATATCAAGTTTGGATTCCGAAAGGATATGAACTCTAGATGTATCTGGTGATTGACCTACCCTACCCTACGGCGGCACTTCACTAGTTAAGTCCAAGGGTTCCGAAATAATGGGTCACACTCACAAAGGAATGATTAAGTTGTTAATCAAAGCTTCCTTGATCAAAAGACTGGTAGTTGATTAATAAGGAATAAGAGTTATTTCAGATATATTAATCAATTGAGAATGTCTCAATCTATCATGCGAATACTTGACCTACCTACGGCGGCACTTAAGTAAAGAGGAGGCATAAAAGTTTTGTTGCCTCGCGCGTCGCTTAACCGATCGATGTGAGTATTCCGCAACTCCTTCGTATGTATTCACATGTATTTCTTGCTTGATAATCGATCCTCGAGGCCGTAGAAACTCCAACATAGACATCTAAGCAAACCGTCATTCATCGACGTGCAATTTCTTCAACTAGTCACTTTGCCAATTACTCAGGTTTTCACTACTAAAAACTATAATTAAGTGCTTACGAGTCTAACATAGATAAACTACTCAAAGTATCAGATAAAAGTACATCAAGAACTTATCGTTTCCAAGATTTCACCCTAAAGCAAACAATTTCATCATTGGACTTATGCTTAACTATTAATGACTAAAAACAAATAATTTTTATTTTATGGCTGAAGGCCCCCCAATGGTCTTTCTACTCTGGCTGTAAAATTTTCTATTCTCACTGTGCAGGGTACTGTCAGATTGGCCCCAGTGTTGGTCAAAGCTTGTAGTTGCTCGATAATTTTGCTAATGTTGGTCTCCAATTGATCCATCCGGGAACTTTCACTGTCTGACGCATCCATGGTTGCTAACTTTTTCTTGACAAGTCTTCCTTCTTCTTTAACCCAATAGATATCTATGATGGCTTTTAAGACAATGGGTCAACATGATGCGTGTATGCATGAAATGCATGAGATGTATGAGATGCATCTGATTATCAAAACATCATATATCCTTCCGACCTTATTCCTCCCACACTAGTGGTAAGTCCATTTCTGTCCTAGGTATGGCTTATTTTATGCACCAATGTGGGGTACACAAAATCGTTCGCTTCTACGCTATAGAGGTGAACCTTGGCTACTTCAGTCCCTTTCCATCGGTAAAAGACAAAGACTGCCTATTTACAAAATTGACTAAGCCTATTATGGGATCGTGCCA